>OOIL02004591.1:2132688-2205784 GCA_900332095.2 Cuscuta campestris | reverse complement strand
GATAGAGAAGAGATCCACAGTACAGTAGAAACTAAGATAGATTTTGTGTGTTGTTTGGTAGGGACAAATATAGAATAAGCATATAGAAATTGAGAAAAATGGAAGTGGCGGGTGCTTTCATTTTTCTCCTCTCCGTTTCTCTTGTCACCAAACTGCCTTATTACTCCTGTATCTCTTTCCCTCTTATTTCTCTCTTTCCTATTCCACCCCAACCAAAGTGTAACAGTCTGTTTAGAGCTCATAAAATTCTAAAAGAAAGGAGCTTATGTTGGCAAAACCAAAACTGCATTGTTTGCAAACTTTGATTTGTAAAAATAATGAAGGAGCCTACAAACTCTAATTGTTCTCTGTTTCTGTTACATAAAAACTACGGAAATAATTTTCTTTAGCATTTTCTGGGATCCAAACATACACAAGTTGCTTAGGTCATGAATGTGATATTAATTGTTGCTAAATTATTAAAGACAAAGTCAGAGTATTCTACTCCGTAAAATATTACCATGGTAATCTTAAAATACCTAAGACAACAAGCATATATGCAGATTACAATACCTAAGACATCCACGGTAATCACATCACCCCCAGCATTACATCACATTACCTCTCTCACATTATCAAAGGCTAAATTAGCTATACTTTGAAAGTCAATTAAAATGAACGGGTAAAAAACCTTCATTTCCCCATATTCCTGGCCTGAAAATTGAAATAAGCACAGTGATAAATATGCTGGTTTAAGTTTCAGAGAAGTTAAGCTGCAGAATTAAGGTTATAATGTAGCTGCTTACCAATGGAGTTGATAAAGTTCAACCGAGGAGATACCGAGCCGGCTTAGAGAATCTTTGAGGGCTGCAACGACGCTTTTACGCCCAAGCCTCCATGGCAAGGCTGCAAACTTGGTTGCAACGGCAACCTCCACATCCGGATTCCTCTCTTTTCTTTCCTTAATAAATCTTTGTGGAACCGGCGAGAACAATAATGGAAATGTCAATTGCAAAGGCAGATATAAGCAAAGCATGTGCATGTTAAACTATCCCTATCAGACAAATACATAAAAACGCATATCCAAGGGATTGGCCTACTCTTACTACGCTCACCTTTTATGATGGAGCTTCATGCCTTAGCCCTTAATGTATGCAAATGGGTAAATTGAAAAAAAAAAAGAAGTAGAATTGCGGCTCACCTCCCGAGTAGAGTTTCAGAATTTATCGCACCTAGAGAGAACTGCAAGTGTGAAGAAATGTATTATTTGCTAACTGTTAGATACTGTTGGGACAAAGGGGTGCAAAGAACAGTAGGACAACAACAGAAACAAACCTAGTAAAATCCCACAAAGAGTAGGGTCTAGGGAGGGTGTGTGTACACAGACCTTACCTCTACGCGGAGGTAGAGAGGTTGTTTCTAAAAGAGGCAAAGAACAGTGGGAATTAAAAGAAAAGATTCATACCCTTGCTCCATAAACCTCTGCAGTATCAAAGAATGTAATTCCACAATCGACACTAGCATCAAATGCTCTTTTTGCAGCCTTCATTTTTCTATCTTTATGACGAATCAGAAAGAGAAAGAAATCACATGGATACCACATAAACTGAACTTGTGCAATAGTCAAGTCATAACAATAAAAAATAGGCAAAACACACACTTTTTGTGTTTGCTATTTCAGAACTCTCAGCTATCATTAGATTTATGATCTGCCACAAAACTCTTGAAAATGGAATATTCATCATAGGAAAAACTCTTAAGGATAACAATTTGCAGTGTACAATCCATTCGGTCTAAATCTTGATTGCTTCTAACAATGAATCAAATCTAGGTATTTATTTCTTATTACATTATGCCCAAACACCAGTGTTTGTAAATCTAAAAGGCCAAAAAAAGGGTCAATCCAAACATGCAACTTATGCAGAAATTGGACTTTAAAAAAATGACCACAGTTCTTTTGACACCAGATTTTTACATTTCCAAAGTGGTTCCTACCCCCTAACCCCCACAAATTCTCCAGCCCCTGAATTGCCAATATGCTACACTAGTAGCATAATACTATGGCATATCGGTGACCCGGGAACAAGGGGTGAGCAGAGGGTTTAACTTTGGGTACAACGGAGCACCGTATGCTCTTCAAATAGCACAGCTGGTGTCATATTATAATATGACACCCATGCTTGGTGTCAAAACTCAAAAGAACCTAACTCACATTGTGTGGAAGGTAACTAAAACTACATGAATTCAACCAGCATTTATTTCAAAATGAAGAGCCACACATTAGTCATATGCAAATTCATCTCCAATTACTTCCCCCAACTTAAGAAATGTGGAATTGTGCCAATGCAGGGCAAAAGCCACAGGCAATCAGTTCTTCACCGTGGACAAACTTAAAAACTATAGATTTTGGTCAAAATACCAAATTAAACGCGACAATTTCAAACAATTTATACACACAAAAGGGAAAGAAAATTGAATTTCTTTCGACATGAAGCTCCAAACATCAACCAACACAAGCATAATTTACTCACCATCCCATTCGAAATTGTTCCAGTAGGTGGTGTCACCCCAAGACCAGGCCCCAATCCCGAGCTGGGTGACACTCAATCCAGACCCGCCGAGTTTCACCTTCCCTTCTTCTGAAGCCGTGGCTCTGGGTGGCGCTGCCTGAGATGCCCTCACTCTTAATCCGCAAGCACACGCGCTACTGAGATACAGAGCCATTTCCACACGAATGTCGTCTTCTTCCTCTGAGAGAACAGAGCAGATGTGGGATATGCCAATGGCTCTTCGGTGAAGGCCTGAAGCGGTGGTGGTTAAAGGAGATGATGAAGACGACGAAGCACCTCGTTGGCCGCATGATAACTTGTGGATTAAAATTTAAAACGACATATAAAGTAGTGTCCCCTAAAATAATTTTGACTTTTGATGGTTTTACCATAATACCCTTAATGAAAAAATGGGTGGAGTGTATTAAATGAGATGGGTGAGGTGTAATAAATAAAGTAAGTGGGGGTAATTGTGGTATTTTACTTGTTAAAAAATGAAATGGAAAAATCTATTGTGGACAAAGAAAAAGGGCTATTGGGAAGATCTATGGGGGACAGAGGGAGTATAAAGTATAAACAGCCTTTTTCTGTTTAGTGATTAAAAATAAGGATTTGTACACTTATTGTGTGAGAGACACATATAGACATCAATTGTCTATGTGAAATACAGATAATAGACTTCTGTAATCTGTATGTGTCTGTGAGAAAATTTTGTACACTTTAGATACACTTCTTGAAGTGCACCTAGATTTTTCTTTAAAATTTTGAATTCCGTTAGCACTTATGTGAGGTTTATAACATTTTTGAACCTTAAAAGGTACCGTAATAAAAGATTAAAATACGCCTTAATTTTTTTCATCTTCTAAATAAATACACCTTAATTATCAAAAATGTTAAAATTCAAAAGTTTAATACACCTTAATATGGACAAATGTAAGTTTAATTAAAAAATGAGAGCAGATATATCTAGAACTTATGATAGAAAGATGCAAAAAATGATTAACAAAGAAGATGAAGGTAACATAACAAAAAAGATTAGACAAAATCTAGGTTAAAATGTATAAGTGATAGTGGTTAATATGAGTGGATGAGTTTGATGTAGTTAATATTGGTGATTAGTGTACTTACATCTTTCGCAATGGTGACATCCCATCTTAGATACTTAAGTGTATGATTTGCAAAAATGTTATTCATATATCTTACAAAGCATCTCTCAACTTTGACAACAAGATCATCTTTAGAAGATGACTATGCCACATGTTACTCTATAGTTGAACAATCGTAGAGTAACACTATTTGAGCAAATCTTTATCTTTTTCAAGACAACCATGCTAGTGGCATACTCTTATTTTTTTCTTTGTCTTTCTACACATTTTTCTTTTCTATTTGAGCACTCATCTCCAATTATAGTATTTATGGGGGTCTCTCTCATTTGGACACCTCTTCTGAGATGACTCTTATAGATGAATGGACTTGTGAGGATATTAAAATTTACAAAAAGGAAAAAATACACTCAGGTATTCACGATATGGAGTACAAAGTATAATAAAACTATTCAATAATGAAACATACGGGCTTGTTCTCTTGACTATAATTTTTGGAGTAAATTTTTAAATGGTCTTTTACAATATGATATTTTTCCAAACCAGTTTTCAATAATCAATAATTACTTACATGATACTCCCTCCGTCCCCCTAAGATGTTCTCATTTTGACTTTTGGTGGTTTTTAAGGAGAGTTGAAAAAAGATGAAAGTTTACCATAATACCCTTAATGAAAAATGGGTGGAGTGTATTAAATAAGGTGGGTGAGGTGTAATAAATAAAGTAAGTGGGGGTAGTTGTGGCATTTTAATTGTTAAAAAATGAAATGAGAAGATCTATTGTGGACTAAGAAAAAGGGCTATTGGGAAGATGTATGGGGGACGGAGGAAGTATTATATAGTTGAGATTTAATCACTAACTATTCAAATGGCTATTAATTTTAGTATATTTTGGTAATTTTCATCACCTAAACTATAATGAAGTTTTTAAAATAGACATTTCTAATTAATGTTATTCCAAATCAACCATATGAGGTTATAACAATGATATCACACCAATTCTCGGATGGCTATCCTGAAAAAATATTTCAATTATAAAGTACCATATAGGTAATTATTGTATATTGAGGTTATTGGGGGAAAATATCTTAATTATGAACTATCATATAAGTAATTATTAGTCATTGATGGTTGATTTAAGGAAATACTTTATTATGAATGACTATTTTGAAATTTAATTCTTATTTTTATTATTTACGAACAACGGAGTATTATTTATTTCTATTTCCAATGCTAAAGCTAGAGATTTCCTGAGGTGGAGTTTCTTAGATATAAAAAAGTGTGCAATAAATGAATAAAGTGTAAAACATTGCACTAAAAGATCGTTTAAATAGTAATCAAAATCAAACTCTGCTTGCACCGTTTAACATCTTACTTCGCTCGTCAACTATTCTACGCAATCTAATTTTAATGTTAATACATACATACTTTGATATTCAAATCGGTGGGAACAGTTGCGTGCTACTACCGTCAACACCTGATGTGGCTTTGCCATTGCCCTTAGACACGTCTAGATTAAATAAAAAATATACAAGTACCTTGTATCACATTAACTTTAGTTGGCATCGGAAAAATTTATATTTAGATTAGAAATAGTCATATCCTAACAACTTCAAATCAAAAGATGCTAAAAAAATGTTGAATCTTAAACCTAATGGCTCCCACACCCCAGTCCGACAAAATATGTAGACGGGATAAATCAGGAATCCAGGAGTCCATTAAACATGGAGGCCAACACCACCAACATGAAGGAGTCCATTCTTATAGCTACAAAATAGCCTAAGAATATCACTATGCTAAAATTTTAGCCGGGAGAAATCAGCATATGCACCATGTTGCATATATGCCCTTCCTAGAACCAAATCAGAATAAATTAGATCTGACAAAGAGAACAAACTCTAAAAACTTATTTTGAATAACATTTTTTTATTAAATTTAATATGAGATAATTTTCTAAATAGTGCAATTTATATTAAGAAATACAAAAACACAATTAATGTTTTCTTTAAATTGTTACTTCCTCCGTTCGGAAATGTTCTTCACATTTCACATTTTTTTGTCAAAGTTTATAAACTTTGACTATAATTTGTGGAAAAACACATTGTATTATGATGTAAATTTAATATCAATATATTCATACATTTTTTATTTTCTATTCGCTCATGATCTGGTCTAGTCGACCCAAAATGTAGTTTTCAAATATCAATTTTTTTTAAAATATATCTATGTATAAGTATAGATATTAATGGTCAAAGTGCAATATTGGAGACCGTAAAATGTCAAATGGGAACAACATTTTCGGAAAGAGGGAGTGAAGTTTAAAGAGGAGAAGTGCGAAAATAAATAAAAAATGTTAAAGTAAAAAATAAAGTGAAACTTTACAAATTTATTGTGAATAAAATTTCAAGAAATCTACGATGACCGGGAAACCAACACACTGGACGCTTGACATTCATCCACGTGGCATTTAATCCACATGTCTTCCTGTGATTCGCTTTGACAATAAGGACTTTCCACTTGGACCCCACGTATAAATCCTCCCCTGCATTTTCTTCTCCGACCTTCTGATGCTTCTTCAACACAGAAAGCTTTCGCTCTCTCCGGCAATGGACGATCGATTGCGGTTCCGCATAGGGGTATTCTTACCCCTAATTCTTCTGAATTCGATTTGCGCTCATGCCGCCGTTTCGAGCATAGATCTGGGCTCCGAATCGCTGAAAGTCGCCGTGGTGAACCTGAAACCGGGGCAACCTCCGATCTCCATCGCCATTAACGAGATGTCCAAGCGCAAGACCCCTTCTTTAGTCGCGTTCCTTTCTGGGGCGCGGTTAATCGGCGAGGAAGCTTCGGGTCTCCTCGCTCGCTACCCGGACAAGGTTTTTTCTCACCTCAGGGAACTCATCGGTAAACCCTTTGATCACGCCGTCAAGTACCTGGACTCCCTTCACTTGAGATACGACGTTTTCCCAGAGGAGTCGAGGAATGTGGCCGTTTTTCGGACAGAAAACGGGAATTTCACGGCAGAGGAGCTGGTGGCGATGGTGCTGAAGTACGCGGTTGGGCTAGCAGAGACTCACGTGCGAGGCGGGTCAGTGAAGGATGTGGTATTGACAGTGCCGCCGTACATGGGAGTCGCTGAGAGAAATGGTCTTCTTACTGCGGCCCAGCTTGCCGGGATCAATGTGCTTGCGCTAGTTAACGAGCATTCTGGTGCTGCATTGCAGTATGGGATTGACAAGGATTTCTCAAATGGATCAAGGCACGTGATCTTCTATGATATGGGGGCAGGTAGCACTTATGCTGCTCTTGTGTATTTCTCAGCTTACAATACCAAGGAATTTGGGAGGACCGTGTCAGTTAACCAGTTCCAGGTATAGTATTTCTATTCAAAGATTTTGCAAATTATAAAGATCAGGTTTTAAAACAGAATTTCAAATTGTTCTAGTTTACTTCTTGAAGAAGTAGGTCTTTATTATGGGCTTATAATGTAGCTCTATTACACTGTGATTTGCGTCTTTCTAATTACTCCATTTAGATTGTTATGCAATTTGATTGTAACTGATTTTGCAGGTAAAGGATGTTAGATGGAACGCTGAGCTTGGGGGTGAACAGTTTGAGTTAAGGTTGGTAGAGTACTTTGCAGACGAGTTCAACAAAGAGCTTGGAAATGGGGTAGATGTGAGGACGTCTTCCAAGGCAATGGCCAAATTGAAGAAACAGGTGAAGCGTACAAAAGAAATACTCAGTGCAAACACAGCGGCTCCAATCTCTGTCGAGTCCTTCTATGATGATCGTGATTTTCGGTGAGTTTGTTCGTAATCGAATCATTTGAATTTTCCTTCTTTCATATTAAGTTCCATGTTTATTTTAGAGAAACAAAAGTTTGAGATATTTCTGTATTTAGAAGATACAGTGTTGCATAATTGGAAAGTTTATGTACATCAATAGGTTGTTACGTAGTACTACATGTTTGTTTTGTTGGGTTGTGATTCTCTTGTATCATTTGTTCGACTAATTTTTCACAGTTTAAGTTTATAATTGCTGCAGTTATTTTCTTTGTAGCATATGTTCACGAACTACATTCTACATTCAGCAGTAGCTATTTCAATTTTTATCTGTCAGTCCATCCTATCTTAATCTGGTGGTATTTAAGGGAGTTTAAATGAAATGTTGAAATCTATTAGTCTAGCACAAAAACTAGCTGGAGATGTGTGCTATCTAAGATTGATGCAACAACAACCCCATTTGGATCCCACACGAGTAGGGTCTGGGGGAGTTGTGTGCACGCATACGTTACCCCTACCCTAAAGTAGGGAGGCTGGTTCAGGCATGTGTGACGACGGAGATGTGAGTGGCTTATGGTGGTGGCCTAGTGGGCAGGAAGAGGGGAAGGGGTAGAGCTAGGAAGAATTGGAAGGAGGTGATTTGACATGACCTAGGACTTCTGGCCCTTACCGAGGATATAACTTTAGATAGGAACATTTGGAGAGCTAGGATTAGGGTAGTTGGGTAGCGCCTAGGCGGTTTGGGCTTGGTGGTAGTTTTTGCATTTGTTGTTGTCTGCTTTTTATGTTTGATGCTTTCTGCTTGTTGTGCTCTCCCTTTGTTAATATTTAGTTTGTTCTTTGCTTCTTTGTGCTTTCTTTTCTTTATGTTTCTTCTGCTCTATTTGTCTTCTGTGATTTTGTGCTAGCTATCTAAGATGGATGAAAGTTTGAAAAAGGCTATGGATCTGCCTCAAAGGAGACAGTGATGAAGAGCTTTCTCACTTTCAGTTTTACTATTTCCATTCAATACATCTCTTTTAGTTATCTGCATGAGAATTGCATCTACGGTAGCACAATGTATCTTTGCTGATTTTCAATTGACGGTGATTCTATCTGTGACTATCCACTTCACTTTTTTTTTACACCATGAGCACATCACGTCTTTGTTTATTTGCTCTAACTACTTCTACTGAGCAGTGCATTTGTTTTTCTGTTTCATTTAATATTTTCTATCAGGAGCTCAATCACCCGTGAGAAGTTTGAAGAGCTATGCAAAGATTTGTGGGAAAAAGCTATCTTTCCTTTGAAAGAAGTTCTGAGGAACTCTGGTTTGAAGGTTGATGAAATTTATGAAGTAGAGCTCATCGGAGGTGGCACTCGAGTGCCAAAATTACAGGTGTGGGAAGCCCCCTTTTTTCCCTTGAAACAATGATTTCTTAATTCAATTGTTAATATCTATTTTTTCTTTTTTCAACACTTACCCATCATTCATGTTAACTACGGAGTATTATTTAGGGGGGAAGGAAGTGGGAAGGGGAACCAATTATCTACTCTCATTGCCCTATGTGTAAAACTTTTCTTTCTGCATAAATAAACAAGTAACACTACTCAAATGTTTTGTCAAAGTATCCCATTTGTCTAACTATTTTTGTTACTTTTCCATTTTGGTGTGTCCCTATTTTTTTGCCTGATGCCGTATTTGGTATGCTGTATATGGCTGAAATCAATCCACCCTTAAAAGTTCAATGCTAACTATACAATTTTTTTTCTAAATTTATGTGTAATTTTCCCATGTTCCAAAATTTAAAATATGGAGCCTGAAGGGGGTTTAAAAAGTAAAAACCTTTCTCCTTATCTAAGGGGATGTACCGTGGTGCATGCTATTTGGTGACAAATTGATGAGACATGTGAGGGACTCAATGATAAGTTGGAACTCAGAAGGGTGACCTTTGTCCTTGGAATCCAAAGTTTTCATATTGAGTAGGACAAAGATTGAATACATGAATGTTGCTTCAGTGGTAGGGTGACTAAGTCGTAAGTGTAAAAATTAATTCACTCCCAGTGCCTAAAAGAGACAAGTTTTATCTGATCGGCTCTGTTAACACACAGCTGAGAGCTTGGTGGTGAAAAAAACTCACACTCTTCAGCTTCAACTAGTGGCAGAGATGAGGATGTTGAGGTGGATGTGTGGTCATATGAGGATGGATAAAATTTGGAATGAGGTTATTCGTAGAAGGGCGAGAGTGATATCTGTGCAAAATATGCTGCAAGGAGCTAGACTGGTAGCTGATTTGGGCCCGAAAGGAAGAAAATTGCAGAGACTCAAGTGAGGAGATGCGAGAGGCTTGCAGTAGTGGGAATGAGAAGGGGTAGAGGTAGGCCTAAAAAAGTTCAAAAGAGGCGATTAGACAGTACTTGCAATTTCAAAATGTCTAGAATAACCTAGATATCTAAGATTAGATTAGTTGGGTAGATCTCTGGACTTTAATTTGTACATTATGCTGGCAGTCTTTTTTGCTTTAGTATGTAGCTTATGCATGTGTATTTTTTGTGCTTTGAGTGTAGTTGTTAGTGTTGGTATGTGTGCTTTTTTTTTGTGTATCTGCGCTTACTTAGTTCGTGTTACTATGTTTACTTTGTCCGTGTTTCTGTGTTTGAGTTGTGGTCTCTTGGAAATAGTCTATCTACTCTCGAGTAAAAGTAATGTCAGCATACACACACCCTTTCTGGACCCTACTNCCAAAATCTTTGCATGATATCTCACTTTTTTCACATCCTTGTTACTAATAATAATCTTGTTTGTTTTGCTATTCATGTTAGGCCAAGCTTCAAGAGTTTCTTGGGAGAAAAGAGCTAGACAGACATTTGGATGCAGACGAAGCTATTGTTCTTGGTGCCTCACTTCATGCTGCAAATCTAAGCGATGGGATAAAATTGAACCGCAAGCTGGGCATGATTGATGGTGCACCATATGGATTTGTGATTAATGTAGGTGGTCCAGATTTGTCCAAAGACGAGAGCACCAATCAATTCTTAATACCTCGAATGAAAAGGTTACCCAGTAAGGTAAATCAATTGTCAAATCAATATTGGAGACCTAGAAGTAGAAATATGCGTATTACAATCACTTGTCGCTTGTGCATACTGCTGATTTGATTGCTTCTTGGGCAATGCAGTTGTTCAGATCTATTATTCATGACAAAGATTTTGAAGTTTCGCTTGCTTATGAGAGCAAAGACTTGCTACCACCTGGCACCACTTCACTCATATTTGCTCAATATGCAGTAGGAGGACTAGCAGATGCTACACAGAAGTAAGAAAAAAACAGATGGAGTTATGTTTATCGGCTATCATCTTATTTATTAACCTTTTCGTATGCATATGCTTCCTAGATATGCAGCAAGAAATATTTCTGCTCCAATCAAGACCAATCTGCATTTCTCTCTTAGTAGAAGTGGAATATTCTCTCTGGATCGGGCTGATGCCGTTATTGAAATATCGGAATGGGTTGATTTGCCAAAAAAGAATCTGACAGTGGATAATTCAACATCTACTGCTTCCAATTCAACATCTACTGCTTCCAATACCACTTCAGAGGATAGTGATGAAAAACTGGATGTGGAGGGAGGATTGGCTAGTGATTCGTCGAATTCCACTGCAAATAATGCTTCTGCAGCAGATCTGGGTGAAGAGAAGAAGCTGAAAAAGCGGACTTTTCGTGTTCCTCTTAAGGTTATTCATCCATGTATTCATTCTTCATTCAAGTTTTGGCACTGTAGTAGCATTATTTTGTACTAAAAAAGTTGGGGTGTAGTTTTTTAATCTATCCCTTTCTGAAGAATAGACTCATTTGTCTGTGTAGATTACCGAGAAGACACTGGGTCCAGGAATGCCTCTTTCAGACAAGTCTTTGAGCGAAGCTAAATTGAAATTGGATGAACTGGATAGTAAAGATGCCGAGAGGAGAAGAACTGCTGAATTAAAGAACAACCTAGAAAGCTACATCTATGATACAAGAGAAAAGGTTACAAAAGCCTCCCACCCCTCGATATATAATCTGTCAATCAACTTTTTGAATTAAATACCTAGAATACTGTTTTTAGTTATTTTTAATTTTTAATGAATTTTCAATAGTATGCATTTTTTATATCTTTTTATGAGACAATATGGCATCCTCATTTTAAGTCCTCGTGACTTGTGAGGATCAAGTAGATTTTGAAACAAATTAAGAGGTGCCATACTGCCATACTCCTATATGGTCACATCTGCCACACACCATGGTTTGACAGCAAATCATCTGATATAGTTGCTTTCCGTTTCTTGGGAACTTCAAATTCTCCATAATCCTGCTGTATACTGCTCATACATTTTGATGTCATTGATCTATCATGTTTTTGTTATCTTGTTGACTTAAATATATGTTTGACTGTTCACAGAGAGACCCTTGTGGTTTATACAGTATTGTGCTTCCTTATCGTCTAATCAGCACCATCATTTGTCTTCTAAATTTTGCGTGTATACACACACACACAATTGTCAACTGTGAACATTCGTAGAGTGTTGAGCATTTAAGCGTCTTTTCATGTTTTTATGTGTCTCAAATCCAACTAGAGATGAAAAGCGGTTTTTAATTGTCTTTTTTATTCATTTATGTACAACCAGATCGAGTCGGAGGAATTTGAAAAAATTTCAACTGAACAAGAGCGCAAATCCTATATTGAGAAACTTGATGAGGTTTGCTTAGTTCTCTCTTTCCCATTAATTAGTCAATGTATATGTGTGCACGCACACTTAATTTTATTTCATATCTCATTTGTGTTCCGGAAAGTGGGTTGAATGGATCTCTAATTAAAGAAGCTTACATATGCAACTCGTACTTCAGGTACAAGAATGGTTGTACACTGATGGTGAAGATGCCTTAGCCACTGAATTTCAGAACCATCTAGACATGCTTAAGGCTATTGGGGATCCAATATTCCACAGGTCTCTCCATAGTTTCATTTCCTAAACTTCAGCTGTGTTGTGTGTGTGTGTAATTTTAATGTGACATTCTTGTTTTCTTGGAGTAGGTATAATGAGCTTACGGCACGCCCTGCTGCATCTGAACATGCCCGAAGTTACCTCACTGAAATGCAACAGGTTGAATATTGCCAAACATTTTCTTTATGTTTACTTTCTTATGAAGTATATTGTCAATTGAAGTATATGAAAGAGAATATAACAAATTTATACAATGCGAATCAACTCAATTAATCGTGTGTTTTTTTCTCCCCCTTAAAATGTTAGATTGTGCATCGATGGGAAACAGATAAGTCTTGGCTTCCTAAAGCAAGAATAGACGAGGTATAACATATTAATCTTATAGTATCTCCTGTATTTGAAAATCCAGGAGTGCTGCAAAGTAAATTCCATTTGAAAGTCCAGTTATTTCTATTCCAAACTCTAAAAGACCTAAAGAGTAATATTCTTTTTTATGTAGGTTATGAATGAGGCTGAGCAGCTGAAGGATTGGTTGAGCAAGAAGGAGGCTGAGCAGGATAAGTGAGATCTCTCTCTCTCACTCTCTCTCACTCTCTCTCACTCTCTCTCTCTCTCTATGAGTGTGTGTGTGTCATAATTATTACTAGTTCAAAATAATCAAACTTAATGTTTTTTAATAAAAAATGTGTCACAAACAAGCTAAGTGGGTGTGTTGAATTTTTGTTAAACCAACATGTGATTTTAAAAATATACGAGTAGTTATATTTGATTATTTCCAATAGAGGCGTGTCACGGAACTTCAAAAGTTGTACCTTTGTGAAATCGGACTCTTTTTGTGCGACGAATGGAGACATTCATCCAAGACCAAGTGATGATATAAATTTTGAAAGGACAAACTGCTCAAGTATTTAGTTCTTACAAATTGTATATCCGTTTAATAAATGGATTTGAATGAAAAAAAATGAAAAGAAAGAAACCGACCCATTAGTGACAAGTTACAACCTATGCAACAGGACTCCAGCGCATAGCAAGCCAGCATTCACATCAGAAGAAGTATACGAGAAGTTATTTGATCTTCAAGATAAGGTATTGTGGGTGATTACTTCTCATCATACTTCATCTTTCTTTAACTGCAAGGTTGGTCTCGTGGATTGTTTTTTGTTATGGCTTGTGTTTTAATTCCCACCTTTGATTGATTAGGTGGCCAAGGTCAATAAAATTCCCAAACCAAAGCCAAAAGTTGAGAAGCCAGCTACGAACGAAACAGAGGGTAGAGAGGAGAAAGAAAACACAAACTCATCTTCTCCTGATGAAGAGGAGCCCTCCCAGAAAGAGCAAACTGGAGATTCCGAGAAACCAGACAGTGGTGACAAAACCAGTGTTGAATCGGACACTGATGGCCAGCCTGAAGGCCATGACGAGTTGTGATTTGCTAGAACGAATTCATGCAGAGAGATCGTTTAGAGACGCGAATAGTGACTTCCCCAGGAGAGGACACACAATGTGAGGCCTATTGTTTCTTGATGCCACTTTTTGTTTGTCAATCACGAATTAGTCCCCGTCAAGACACAAGAAGAGAAATTATACACTCCATTTGATAGTATTTGTAGTATGAAGCACTTGTGTAAACTCCAAGGATATTTGTCAGCATTTGGGCTGCAGAAAGAATTTTGAGCACATTTATAGCAATTTTCTCAGATGTGTTTTTTTTCTTCTCTGAATTCTTAAAGAACCTTATTGAAAATAGAGTGAATGCACATGTTGGGTGGGATGGATATGTTTGGATCGAAGTATTTTGGAGGGCTTTGTGTCATTTATTCTTAATATTAGGTGAAAAACACTGCTGCGAAAATTATTTAGGTCATGTGAAATATGTCATCAAAATCACAACAGAAGAATGACAAAGAAATGCACTTTTTTTTCCTTTTTCCCATGAAAAACGGATCTACAAGTTTGGTTTGAGGTGTGCCCAAAAATAAAAACAAAACAAACATCCAATGATATTCTGCAACATGTGTGAACAAAACTTTTGGTTCTGCTCTTTTCTTTTACAAGAGATATTCTTAAGGAATGGGAAGACAATTTGCACTTTCATAGTGAGGGTGCAGATAGCATTCCTCAGAACAGAAAAGCAGGTTGGTTCTTCCTAATATTTCATCTTCTTCCAGTCTTAAATTGTGCAAAAAGGGGTGAAGTGTAAAACTTTGCACTACAATAACAACAATGAAGGTGGTGTTCATCCCCCCTTCTGTCAAATATTACAGCAGCTGATGAGTGCTTGCATACCATTGTATAGGTATGATTTCTATGAATAAATACTAAGTATATTTATACGTAAACTATGCATCCACTACACATAAATAATCAAAAAATGCTGCTGAGAAGCAGGCTTTTGTTCTCTCTGCTGCGGAAAAAAAGAAAAAAAATAACGAGCCTCACGTGATTCAAGAACTATGTGTATCGTCTCTGTTAATTATTAGAATACCCATTTCTGTGAAGTTTCTGCCATTTCCATGCAATTGCCAAGCTCTCTTGGAGTGTGTATTTTGAAGACCAATTCAGCTCCTGCTTGATCTTGGAAGGATCACTGTAGACCTCTGCGTAATCCCCAGGGCGTCTGCTCAGGTATTCTACCTTTATGTTCACACCAGTGGCCTTCTTACACGCCTCCACAAATTGCTTCACCGAACTGCCTTTCCCTGTGCCAACGTTGTAGATGCCGACTTTGCCCCTAGTCGCATGTTGCAGAGCCTTTACATGTGCATCGATTAGGTCTGTGACATCAATGTAGTCTCTTACACAGGTTCCATCAGGGGTACTATAGTCAACCCCTCTTATCTGCAATTATTTTTCAAGAAACGGGCAACCAGGTTCTATCAGACAAAGTCTACGTTACGCTCCAGATTGATCCAAATGGATAAAACGGCCATCTATGGACCGTTAACACAGAATATATGTTTAAATGCTCATGTGCAAAGGGTATATGAGTCAAACCACACTAAAATAGTGATTTTTTGCTGAAGATTTCAATGTGGGATTCTTTAAAGTCATGGAAATAAAATGGGATTGCATACCTTCAAGCCTGGAATTATCCCACGAGCTGCGTCGAAACAAGCACCTGATATACGACCTTGCTCGCGGAGTTCTGGTCTAGGAGCTTCTCCTAGCCTCCCATCAGGGTCTGACCCAATCACATTGAAGTACCTGATTTTGCAATTTTATTCATTTATGAGACACCCACAAAAACAATGAGTCATGATGATATCATTGACATATCCCTGAAACTTCATGCTAGAAAGGACCAAACCTTAAGATCATGACAGCCATGTCATTAGTCTTTGAGAAATCCAATATGATATCTTCTGCCATTTTCTTTGCCTTCCCATATGGGTTTATCGGTGCCTGAATTTTATTCAAAATATAAAAAAAGAGAATTGGGAAACGCTATTATAACTGGTTTTAAAGCACCAAGAAAAGTAGAGGATTTAAGAGGTTTTAAGCCTTTTAAGATACTCACTTGTAGAGTGACTTCAGTGATGGGCATTTTCTCCGGCTCTCCATATGTTGCACAAGTACTCGAATAGATCAATGTCTTGACATTGTGTTCCGCCATTGCCTTTACTAGCATCAACGTATTCGAGGTAATGTTATGATAATACCTGCAAATTCAGCAATAATAACCCAGTAAAGTCCCACAAGACCTTACACCTACCTATAAAGGAGGAGAAGAGACTGTTTTCAAAAGACTCTCAGAAAGGACAAGTGACAAAACCATACCTTAAAGGCTCTTGTGTACTTTCACCAACATATGCAACAGCTGCAAAATGCATTACAGCATCAAATGCATTCTCCGAAAATATCTTGTCTACCTGAAATAGTATTTAATCGATTAAGGATGCGATGAAACAAATACATACAGATTCTATTGAGAATTGTTATTAATCCATACAGCTGATGCATCTCCAAGATCAGCATAAATAAATTGAAGCCTCCCGGGCTCGGGATATAGTTCTTGAAGAACTTTGACCGCACCCTTGTTTCCCCGAGAAAGATTGTCCTGTCCAAATAAACCAATGAGCACAAAGAATCTCATACATACATATATACACACATCAAAACAAAAACAAAAAACAGAAAATGGGTGGGAGGATTAGCCCCACACATTTCTAAGTTAACCCTCTTCAATTTAGATCCCCCATTGCAACTCGGGTGACCTATCCAAAGTGAGGTGGATTTTGCCGCACCCATTTACAAAATCATTTGCCCCTTATATTATTCATTCTTTCCAAAACATACCACAATTGTAACACGATACGAATCCTTCAAGAGGCGAAGAGCAGCATGAGATCCTATATACCCAGCACCTCCAGTTACTAAGACATGTGTTACCCCTGCTTCATGCTGAGAGAACTGCCAAAATCAATAGATCAATTATTAATTATAAGAAAATCCCACCATCTTAACACAATCTGTTGTGTACAAAACTCCATGTAGTTAGTCAACAAAAAAAGAACAACAAAAAAGAGAGATGAATTGAATGACCTTATTGGAGGCAGTGAAACCAGAAGGGGACTTTCTGAACAGAAGAAAACAAACTGCAATAAGGCCAGCAGCCAAGATGATCTTCCTGGGAAAGTTGCTTTTGCGCCTGTAATCCACAAAATCCATTTCTGCAAAAACTCAGGCCAAACTATGTCAGCAGATTTCCTTCTTTTTTGGTTTTTGTTCTAAACTAATCCCCTTGAGCTTGCAGCTAGAAAGATTGCAATTTTGTTTTTTTATTTCAAATAAAGATTGGATTTTTCTTTCTTTCCTTCGATCTGTCACAACAATTTTGAGGACAATGGAACCCAGATGCATATATATGCTACTCACCTAGATATTGACCACAACAAACGCGGCACAACAAAACATGTTTGTTTCCTCAATTCACACAACAAATTCATTATTTGTGGGGTCGGGAAAGAAAATAAGATGGAAAAATCAGCATTAATTAATCAAACACATCGCGAAAAAAACAAGGCATCAAAACCTGGAAAAGGGCTAAAATTACGGTCTTTTTGTTTGTGCAGGGTGAAAAAAATTCAAGAAAGTGAATCTGTACACAAAATGCTTTATGGGGAAAAAAATGTCGGAAGAAAAAAACAGGAACCTTGTTTACATCTCATGATGAACACCAAGACATCCCCCCTAACCCCAACAAAAATCAAGAAAGTCAATCAAGAACCGTACAGATGAACATGAATCATGTGATCAGTGAAGAAAAGGAGGAAGAACCAACCTTTGTGAAGATGGTGGGAAGAATGTGTTTAACTCTAATCAATATTATGATTTATGGAGTAATTAATCAATAATAATATTAATAATAACAACAATAATAAATAAATAAATATATATGAGAGGAGAGAAGACAAGTTTGTTACGGAGTAAATCAGTAGGGCAATATTATTATTATAATAAATTTTAATAATCCTAAGAGGAGAAGGAGAAGGGGGCGATGAAGAAGAAGTCAAATAAGAACTGGAGAACGTAAACTACATATGTGGAATGAAATGAATGAGTGAATAAATTGGCAATGGAAGAGAAGTGGACCATGTTCTTTTCATTTTCTTTCCCCCAATTAAAGTCTCCAATTAAACTGCCAATATAATTAGGCAATTAACAACCCATTCATTCATCTCAATTGCTTAATTTAGAGCAATTAAAATTATTTTTAGGAATATATAAATTGGTATATAATGAAATATATAGATTTCATTATTTTAAAGTGCAAAAGTAAAATGATTTACAAATTTAGAAAGACTTCTTTATAAACTACATCACTCGTATGTATAATTTGTGTTAGCATTTACTTTGTTGTATATTAGAATCTTCAAGTCATTGCGATTTATTACTCTTTAAATTGCAACATACACTTTCTCATGACTAAATACCAGTTTCCGTAACAATAATTCAATATGTTTCAGATATTGTTCTTGATAATAATTGAATAATTTGACTTATCTAAGTAATAATTCAACATATTAATGTATTTATTTTGGAATTTGTATTTTTAATTTTATTTTTGTATTTAAGTGGTACCATTAACTTACCCTATGGTATTTATTTTCTATTTTATTTTAGATCACTTACCATTTTTACACGTATCCATGCTTGTAAATTATAGTATTAATAGTATTTATTTTAGAATACTTATACCATTATTACATGTTTCCATGCTTATAGTATTAATAGTATTAATTTATAATTTTTTAATTTTTGCATTTAAATGGTACCATTTGCTTAATGTACCATATTTATTTTTTAATTTGTTTTATAACACTTACCATTTTTACACGTTACCATGCTTGTAAATTGTAGTATTAATTGATAGTATTATTTTGTAGTTTTCTATTTTATTTTTTTATTTAAATGGTATCATTTACTTACCGTACCGTATTTATTTTCTAATATATTTTAGAATACTTATCGTTTTAATAATTATTTTATTTTCTAATTTATTTAGAACACTTACCTAATTTATTTTAGAACACTTACCATTTATTTTATTTTGTGTTTAAATGGTACCATTTGTTTATCGTGGTGACATACCATTCCGTATTTATTTTCTAATTTTCTAATTTGAACGCTTACCTTTTTAAAGAAAATCATGTTTTTAAAGTATAGTATTAATATTAACTTACCTTTTTAAAGAAATCATGTTTTTAAAGTATAGTATTAATATTAATTTTGCAGTTTTTTATTTTATTTTCGTATTTAAATCATACTAATTACTTACCAAACCACATTGTTTTCTAATTTATTTTAGAACACTTATCATTTTTAGATGTACTCTCTCTGTCCCTAAATAGATTACAATTTTTTTTTCTCCTCTCGATAACTTTTGTTTGTTTACGCGATTTCATTAAGTATTTGATAAAATAAAATATTCTTATCACTTCTTGTTTTGTAGAACTTTTGACGTAGTTGTTTAATATGTAATTTTTATATCTTATTGATATATCAATTTGTAAATAAAATGATTTCAAAAAGTAAGAAATTTTACTCCGTAACCCACAATTTGTAATCAAATTGGGAACGGATGGAGTATTTTATTTTCTTTTTTATTTTAGAAAAGTGACTTAATTTATTTTAGAAAACTTACCATTTATTTTATGTTCGTTTTTAAATGGTGCTAATTGCTTACCATACCATATCTATTTATTTTCTAATTAGAACATTTGTCATTTTTAAAACATATCCATTCTTTTAAATTATAGTATTAATATTAATTTGTAGTTTTTTATTTTATTCTTTTATTTAAATGTTATCATCTACTTACCGTACCATATTTATTTTCTAATCTATTTTAGAAAATTTACCATTTTTACGCGTTTGTGCTTGTAAATTATAATTTTTTTTAATGATAAATAATTAATTTGTAGTTTGTTTGAAATAAATCATTTTAATCCTGCCCATACTTTATTAATTTGTAATTTTTAAATTTTATTTTAATATTTAAATGGCACTGTATTTTATTTCCATACTTCAATTCCCCAATGGTTCACTACTATTTAATTTAATTAAATTTAAATGCTTAAATGGTGTAACATTTAAATAAAAATAAAAATAAAAATGAAAACATACTTAAAATGCAAGGAAAACATTAAAGTAAAATAATTAAACTACCATTTATGTTGTCAACACTTTCCATATATGAGTGTCATGCATGGGTGGGAAAAAATTAATGTCTTTTTAAATAATGTATAGATAGATGCTACGTTCACAAATACAATAATCATAAATTTATTATTTATGGTTTAAATTTTCATTTTAAATTTATTTTATATTATTTTTTTATTGAATTCACAAATAAGTTTATGACTATTTTATTTGTTAACCAAAGATTTCTCATTAATTAATCATATTCATGAGGGCGGGCCTTAATTAAAAGGAGAGTTTAGGTGAATTCTCTAAGAAATACGGAGTACTTCGTATTTCATTGTTGATAATGAGAATTAATACCTACATTGTCTTTTTGAAATAATACTTCTCATATTTAATCTCAATTCTAAATTTCTAATGTGATCCATAAATTAACAATTCTTGTAAAAATTTCAAATGCAATTTTACTATGTTAATTAATAAACGTACCCCAATTCATTTGTTTCAATTTAACCCCTTTTTTATTTTGTTTGAATTTTTTTACAAACACACACATACGTACACACAATCTCAGTGTAATTGTTTTTGAATGATTGCACGCCGGTACAAGATTGAGGTGATCGCCTAGAGGGACAAGCGTAGGCATGTCATCGTGATGATATGCAAAAGGATTTCATAAGCACGTGATTTTAATTGGTTTAATCTTTATGTTATTTTCACATAAGAAGATGATGGAATACTATAATTGCTGAAGTTTGTTTTAATAAGCATGTGATTTTAATTGTTTTAATCTTATAGTAAGTCGGGCCTCTCTCCGACCATCTTCTAGGTTTTAGTCTCCGACGAAAATGCTATTTCTCTTTTGGATTCTCGATAAGGGGCCCTTGTCATTTGCAAGCCGCTAAATAATTTTACGTTTGTACTATACGGAGTATATTTTTTTGAAAGGATAATTGTTTTATATTACTCTATAATACAAATATACAATTATCCCGCAGAGTGATACTTATATGGTCTCAAAATTTACATTTTAAATATGAACTTTCTCACAAATTTCACAAGTTTGCATAGAATTTTTCTTACAAAAATCTCACTTCTTTTGTGCTACAAATGCACTAAATGCACTAAAATCTATAAAATGAGCATGAGCATTTATGCCCACGAGAGAATTTGCCCACAAAAACAAAGACTGTGTTTAACATTGAAATCAGGTGTTAAAATAAATTTTAGCGTTGAAATAAATGTGGTCAAAGTGGATATGTTTCCATTGAATTTCCATGGTGTTGAGTTTATGCATTATTATGGAGAAGGGAGAAGAAACAATATTAACCACATAAATATGCTAAAAAAAATTGGGAATGGAAGATTGGAAGGGGTAAAAGTTGAAGATGCCAAATCAACAAGAAGCAGCACTTGGATCCAATTGGCAATTTTACAACACATGTAAATAAATATCAAGTTTTACAACTTTGTCCTGAAGAGAGTTACCAGCCTAGAGAGTGTGTCCTCCTCACATGGCATCTGAAGAACTTAAAAAGCATGTTCTTCTGCAACAAAGTGCACTTCCCCCTCCATGGCTAGACCTGTACATTCTAACCATGAAGCATATATATGATCCATGTTTACAACAAGAGCATAAAAATAAAGCTCTTATGAGGAAAGAAGATTGAGTGACACATCTTGTCACGTTTCGACACAATAGCAAGTACTATTTTTTCTAACCTAAAACAACAAGCTGGGGAATGACAGTTTTTTTTTTTTTTTGGGGGGGGGGGGATTAAGATACAGATTGCATAGTTGCAGAAGATTGAGTCTCTGGCATTAAAAAGATGCCAATTATGCATACCCCCTTTCTTCAGCAATAGCAGATCAGAATGGTGATGAGCAATTGAGATTTCTGGTCCCTCAAATATTACATCACTCCCACCTTTTGGTCCCAAGTTTACATTTTTTTTACTCTTGGGGCATGACTATGAGTTTATTGCCACTTTTGGTCCCGTCAACTCACGTATTATGTGAAATCAACAGGAAACTGTTGACAAGAAATTCATAGTGGTGCACCGAAAGTGAAAAAAAACGAAAGCGGGTGGCTGAAAAAGAGAATGACCCAACAGTTGTGGACCAGAAGTGAAATATTTTACTAACAGCTCACAGATTCTAGGTTTGCTTGTCCACCGTTACCAGCATGGCCGTTGAATCCTGTAACAGGCATGGAACGCTGAGCAAAATTCGTCAGAAGCTTCCTTTGATTCTCATTCGTGTGTGGAAGGCTAGATCGTAGAAGTTCGACAGGCATTTCTCTACTAACTGCCCTTGCTGCCTCTGGACCAATCATGCCCTCTGGGCTTGTTTGGGACTGTGCAATGGACTGCCTTATGCTGTCATATTTACTAACACAATACTTTGTGAGAAGGCCAAAAAAGGCATCAAAGGATGCCTGCCATAGTGCTGGGTTAGGCATGCTATAGTTATTGGTGGAGGCCTGAGGATCTGTTAAAAGGTGAGTTGCCCTGTCTAAGACTGATGTCAAGATGACAGAGGCTCCATCTCCAGAAGAGCTGCCAAGTGGGCGAAGAGGTGGCTGCTCTGAGGAACAAACTACAGCAGCCAAACAAGCACTTAGCGAATTTAGATCCATCCCACTCACAGATTTTGAAACCGCTTTCGCAAGATTAGAAATGGCCTCAGATGCTCCTTGCTCGGAGGGAAGCCCGCCGAATAAAAACCTCAAATGGCGAAAGATTGCCATGCATACTATTCTAGCAAGCTCCCCACCCGGAATAAGGAGCTTAAGGTACCTTGAAATGAGCTTCTTGCCTTTAGGAATTGACACCAACCATAAAAAGACAACATCGTCCTTGGGGTTCAGCCCAATGGGGCTGCTGGTCTTCCCAAGTGGGTCCACGAGTTGAAGTGAAGCTGCCATGCCTTCTAACAGCATCTGTCGTTTCCGTCTGAGCTGGGCCCCACTGTCTTGGGGCTGACCAAACTGAAGAAGCCGGTCAATGTCATCCACCTCAATGAGGAGATGGAAGCCATCTTCTATAGTGATTCTAGCAGCAAGCATAGGTTCTTTCTCTAAAGGAGTGTCGGATGTCTTCCGATCACCTCCCCCATCAGCAGAAGCAAAGCCCGGAGGGTGGACTTCAAGAAGCGTGTGGGGCCTACGTATAGAAGAGAAGGAAACACGTCCCTGAGCATCAACATGGAGATGAGGCAATGATTCAGTGCTATTACGTGACCGTGAAGGTTGCTGTTCCTTGTTTGGACAGAACCGATGTTTCGTCCTAGACTCAGCAGCTTTCTTTGCAATACATGCTTGGTGGTAATAATCATCCACATAGGGATCATTGCAATGGTTTGCAGTGTGCTGCATTTTGAGAACACTTTCTATTTCTTCACCGGTCATGTACTTTGAACGAAACTGTGAGGCTTTACTTTCGGTCTTCTGGCTAGATGCATCAGAACCCTGTTGAGAAAACCGCACACTTTTACTTTTATGTGATTTATTACTGTTTGGTCTAGAATCTCGTGCATCAGGCGGTCTGTATTTACCAAGATGACCTGGTGCAGGGAAAGAACTATACACTTGGGACCGTAGTGCAGAAAAATGGGCTAAAGAAGGTTGGACAGAAAGATGCATTCTTTGCTGTTGGGGAGACATCATCTGATGGGATAGTAACAATCCATTTTGATGTGGGAACTGATGTGGCAAGACATTGTTCAAGTGATTAGGGTAATCCCCATGCAAGATGTTTGGATGATTGGCCCAATGGTTTTGCAGGATGTTATTATTTAGAGAGGATCCTGAAGAGGTTAGTTGTGGTAAGTTTACACTACGGTGGAGCCTGGGGGACAGTCCTGGAAAATGTATGTTCGAACTTGACAAGTTTAAAGAAGAGAAAGATGAGTGTGGCCCACCAAGCGATGAAAGATCGTAGTGGTGGGGAAGAGTGTGTGGCGAAGCCTGCTCAGATCTGCCATCGGTAAAGGAAGTGAAAGATGATTTTGGTACCAAAATAGGTTCACTGGAGCGGTGCTGTAGAGGCTGAAGTTGTGGTGGGTGAGGATATGAAGATGTTCTGTGCAGTGGCTTAGACTCTGCAAAATGCAAAGAAGAGAGGTGTGGCTGGGAAGACCATCTTTTGTTTTCCTGGTAACATTCAGTGTCGGACAAATGCTGATCTGGCCAGTCATGAAACTCTGCATCTTTTGCCCATTCTGCTACAGATGAACCTGTGCAAGATTGTAATTTATATCAAAATCCAAAATTAAATTTTTCCCCGGGGGGTGGGGGTGGGGGTCCCATTTCTCCAATTTTTTAGATTTTCTTTGCCGCTTTGTGGTAGGAGTAAATCTGAGAAGTGTGACTCCCTCCACGGCTCCGCCACAAAACAAAGTTTACATTTTCTTTTTTTGGGCTGTCCCAAAATATAAAGTTCACACTTTTCTAAACAAATTCCCCCAAAACACCTTTTACTTTTCAACCCTTCCCTTAAATCTGTGAAATCAAACTGTAAATTTCATTTTGGGATGGAGGGAGTAGACATTAAAATTCTCAAGCTTCTTCTTTTCAAATAACCTTTTAAGCGAACATAAAAATAAATATAGCCAACCCGTATATAAACCAGAAAAATGAACATTAAGTATATTTAAAAAATACTCACTTTCCCTAGAAAAAGATCCTGATCCACGATCACCAATGACTCCAGGATGTTTTGGACCCGTGACAATTCTGTTCAACTGGAAGGAACAAATGAAAATTACAGCATTAATGAAAAGCCACAAGAAAGAGTATTTGATCAATTATATTTTTGTGTTAGGGTTTTATCTTTTTATTTTGAGGGAAGAGGGGAAACATGTTCTGTAACAACAATTACAATATACTCAGTAAAAGATACAGACTAGTAATTAAACATGTTAAATGAGACCATCAAAACAATTCAGTTGAACACATACACCATTCCTTGCAAATAACACTTCAAACGTATCAATTTAAGATGATATCAATATTCAATTCTGTAACACGCATAATGCTCACACTAATTATAATGCAACCAATTTACAAAGTAGCCCGGAAGTCAGAGCATCAAAGTTAATGTTCATCCAAAAAGACCGGAATGAGAACTCATATTATATATCCTTTCTGTAATGACCCTGTTAGGCTTAAATTCATTTATATAGTGATTCCTTGCCATTTCAAATTCCATTGAAACAGCCTGAAAGTAGTAAAAAATAAAGTAGAGCTGAAAAAGTATTTTTAAAAATCTGAAAATGCAATGTAAATATAATTTTTTTCACTGGGCAGGTTGTTGTCATTGCAATATAATCCGTACTTCGTAAATAAATTAAATCATGGTAAAAGATGCCATAAACTAACCTTTGAAAAAGTTGTGGCAAGGTCATCTAAATCGGATAATGAACCTAACGTTGATCCCTGCATCGTAAAAATTAAAGAGAGAGGATAGTTAAGTGAGTTGCCAGAACCTAATATAATATGTAGTAACCAGAAATAACTCCGTTATGAATACTCCGTACACGAAACAAAACATTAAACAATTAAACAAAACAAAACAAAACTCAACATACACACAAATGATTGTGCAACGTTTGAAGCAATAAAATAATTGTAAGACAGGGCCTAAAGAAACAAACATAAAAAAAGATACGCCGGTGTTCTAAAAAAAATATCTATTTACAGATACATCCCTTAACTCTACCCATAAGAGTGAGGGAACAAAAGTATCATAGAACATATCCTGAAAAAGAAAACTGTTTGGGCACAAAAAAAAACTCATTTCAAAAGGTTCATGTTCACTTTCATACTCAAAGTGTACAGAATTCACCTCTTCATAATCATAAATAAAAGTTTCCCAAACTATGCCAGACAACCAAGATCCACATCTTTGATTTAGAAGGCATGAATTGGGTATGGGCTGGAATTATCTGGAACTGGTTTCAGAGTAGTCAAACATGAAATATACCTCATCTTTCTCAAACAAATGATACTCTGGTATTGTATCATCACCCAGCCGGCAACCAATTCCAACATCATAAGCAGGCATATTACTATTGTCTTCTTCCTCCTCCAAACCCCCTAACTCAAATTCATGGAGGGTATCTCTCCCAAAAAACGCGTACTGAGATGAATCAAACAGTGCAACACCACCTGCATCACAGCCAATATTTTTTTATTATTAAAAGAAAGTCAATTGCTTTAGCATCTGTTTCAAGCCATTTTAAACACCAGAAAGATTTTTTTAAAATGAACTGTAAAAACATAAATTTATAAGCCTGAACTCTGAAGCAAGCTAGACGGATTTGAAACTCAAAGTGAGATTCAGAGGCGAGGGAAGTAAACTGACCGGAGACGGCGCCGGAAGAGCCGGCCAAGGCTTTCATATCCTTCCCGTCGGATCTCATCATCATGATGGCAAAACCAACAAAGAAACCCAGAGAGCTAACAGCGCCTGAACCCACGAATATGTAGCCCAGAACAAGCGAACATTCTAGCGAATCCCACCCAGCAATCTTTTTTTATAATTTTTCAAAAAAACACAATCTTTTTCGCTAGAAGTGAGATTTCTAGGGTTCTTGGAACCAGCCCAAAGCTCCAAGAGAGGAAAAAGAGAGAAGCCCAGATGTAAGAACACAGAGAAGCGCGTATTGGGTGCGGAGAGCGTGAATCTACGCGGAGGAGGAAGAGAAAGAAAATGTGTGAGGTGAGTTTATTTTGTCGGCTTGTGTCTCCGCGGAAGCGAGAGAGAGAGAGAGCAGCAAGAAAGTGCGAGGCCTAACCTATTTGCGCCGTACCTATCTATGTATTTTGGGCAACTTTTTTCTTTTGGTTCGGGCAAATTGTCCACGGCCTCACCCAACCAACTTTATGTACAATATGGATTTTAGTTTATTTACAAATAAATAAATGTGGATCAAGGCTAAAATATTGCTAGTTTGGTGTCACAAGTAGGACAAGTTTCCATTTTGTGGCATAAGAAGTTAATTTAAAATTAGCTCTAAGGTAAGTGACAAATTGGCAAGTCATCATTATCAATTCTTCCTTTAAAAGAGATGAATAGTGAGGAAAAATGCAAAAGTCTTAGAAAAAATGTGCAAAGTACGAGGAAATGAATGAAATAAAGATAAACTCTCAGAAAATATTTTTTCAGCAATTTTTGTATTAGCTTGATTGAGCTTATGTTACAGTGAATAATTCATCATCTGTTTATAGCTTAATGCTATACGTACATGGTATGCAATTTGTGCACTACATTATCGACATGATTGGCCTGATTTGTGTCAATTGTGAACGAGAAATCAGTTATCAATTATTCACGATCAATGAGATTGCGCTCTACTTATATCTCCAATCCGACCTGATGGGCCGGACCCCGATCATTGCCTCCCTCGACCCACTGGTCCTTGCTTGTACTCGGCCCCTTAATTGCACTGGGCTTAAAATAACGTGTTTGGGCCTACTTGGTTCACTTGCTGAACTTGATATCCATCATGTCACTCAAGAGTTTTTAGTTGCATGTGTTATGTTTCTTCAACAAAGTTGGAAAGAACAAAATTTATAATAATTGCAACACTCTAACTCATACAAGAAGTACTTCAAGTAAAATATTCAAAGTAAAAATCATGAAAAAGTCAAATTAAGTTACACAAATGTGGGTTTATGCCCAAAAGATTACTTAAATAATGAACTAATAATTTACTTAAAACAATGAAACTTACGCAACCATACATCTCATTTGTCACATTGCCTTCCAAAATGTGAGTTGGCGGAATGCTAAGGTGCCAATGCAGAGACACGAGACGGCGAGAGGCTTATTGGCAGGGGAAGGGGTAAAAATAGTTAAAAGGAGGTGATTACACATGACCTACGAGTTCTTGCCCTTATTGATGAAATGATTTTAGATAAAAGCGTTTGAAACTTTGGAGAGTTCTTATTAGTGTAGCTAGATAGGTGCATTGGCGTAAGGGGTATTGTTATGTGATTTATATGTCGTGTATGTTTGGTGCTATTTGTTGATTACTTGGAGTACTTTCCCTTCGTTAAATCTAGTTTAATTTTTACTTTAGGTGTGTTTGGTGCGTTAGATTTGTTGTATTCACGCTTTTCCTATTTTATGTATCTATTGTGACCATTTTATTTGTACAACTTGAGTCGGAAGTCTCTTGAAAATAATTTCTTTTTTAGTAGGGGCAAAACATATGTACACCGTTCTAAAATCCTACTATTGTAAGATCCAATTACATCAATGCAGTTGTTTCGTATTCCATTTGCAGTTTGCTAGGGGTATCTCAAGTGTACACCAGCTTTTCACAGACACATATAGATTTCCATTATATGTGTGAAATACAAACAATAAATGTTTATTTGCGTCTATGAGAAGCTAGTCTAGACTTAGAATACATGAATTTGGGGTAGTTCTAAGTTTTTCCTAAGTATTTTTTTCCTCCTTCAAAATTTATCCAATGAGAGGATAAAAGGGAAGGCGTGAGAAGGAGAGTGGCATGGGGACTTGTCAGGAGGAGTTGGGTGCAAAGATTGAAGTAGAAGCTTTCTTGTCTTTTTTACCCATCCACACTTTTTTTTTTTGACGGAATCCACACATCTTTATGGTAGGAATTACTGCCGACTTTGGATTTACCTTTTTGTATTTACTTTTTTTTTTTTTTAAATTTTGCTATGTGGATGGATAAGAATTAATGGTACAATTGGTCGTTGACTCTCTCATCTTTAAACTATTCCAACCCACCCAAGTGGCCCACTAAAGGGTAACCATATTTGTACAAGTATTTTTATCTCAAATTCCTTAGCGTGTCTACAGTGCATCACCATCGCTCATTCCAAATCAACTGTCATCGAACGCCTCATCAATATTGATAGAGATGCGTATACCCTAAATTCCGCTCACACCAAACATGACATTGTGAGAAGGTCTACATTTTAAATATGACTTTGGGAATATACAAGCATCACTCAATGTATATAGTACTCCCTATCAAAAATTGATTTTTTAAACTTGGTACGGAGTTATACTTACTTTTTTGTCCCTGAAAATCATTACAGTTTGACCCTTTTAGTCCAATTATGTTGCAATTTGATTATATATTCTGAAAAAATTATATTTACTGAAAATATAAATTTATTAAAATCGAGTTCATTCAAAAATTTGATTTTAATATATCAAAGTTTTATAACATTTAATTTTATAATATAATATTTTATTTGAGATCAAAATGTATGATTAAGAAGTCAAATAATGATAATCATTTCTTGTGATAAAGAGGGATTTTATATTTCAAAAATAAGACTTTAATTACTCCGGAGAAAATATTAAATGCGAAAAAGACCTAAATAAGAGTAAAACATGAAGAAAGAACCAAAATATGATTTCAATGTTTTTAACTCCAAATAGGAATAAAATTAATTAAAGTTTTAAAACAACTAAACTAAGTCTCACACGCTAAACTCAATCGGCAATACGGAATAAACAAAAAAAATCTTGGAATGAATCAGAAACCATTGGCTGTTAACCGACGGTTACCTCCAGCACCCCCTCACAATGCCGCCTTCGCCAGGACCTCCTGCCGCCATTACCGTGGCCCACTGCCACCGCATCTCTATTGCATGCCAGAGTCACTTCAATCCCCGCTGCTAGCTTACTCCGCCTCGACTGTGATAATGTGAGCTCAAAGTTTACTAATTTTAACCAAAAAAATCAAAAGTTGATAAATATTCAAGGATAGAGGGAGTAATAATTAGTAGAGATAAACAAAGTTATTCGGAAATGAAATATATTTTGGGACGAATAAATGGAAAAAATAGAAAGTGTTTTTGTAATTGAGAGAATAGTATTTTAGGGAAATTGACTAAACTTTATGTCCATAATGTGGAGTTGGTTGGATTTTGGATGACTCGTTAGAAGATGATTGGTGGAGTAGCCTCTAATGTAATGTATTGTGGCGTCTACGGTACATCAATCCTTGCCGTCCATTTCCGCCTAGTATCACTCACTCCTCATTTCTCAATCCTAAGACTTGTTCAATATACTCCATTTTCCTTCCAAATTAATCTTCCCAATTTAACTTCGTAGAGAGTTTAAAAAAGTAAAAATGTGTTATTAAAAATAATATGACAAAGAGAGAAAAAGTGAGTCACAAAAACTTTCCAAAAAAGTAAGCACAAAATTTAATTTGGGACATCCCAAAAAGAAAATAAAGAGAAATAATTTAGTTTGGAAGGAATACTAAACATGCTCCGTAAATACTACGGAGTACTTTTTCTGCAAGTAAAAGGCACTTGCATTTTAACGTGCAAAATTTGTTTCAGTTTAAAATTCTTTATAAAAAATTAATATTGAAATTAAAATTTGAAATTTACATATTTAAAAATTATGTCAATGCAAATGCTCTATAAAATAAGAGACTTTATGACTGTTTTATATGAATATTATCTAATGATAATATTCATTAGATAATAAAAAAATTATCTAATTCTAAACGGTCTTTGTATTGCATATTAGTATAATAAAAAAATTAAAATTTCTCAACAAGATGAATTTAATAAAACCATTTTTATATTAATAGTCATTACAATTTTTATTTAATTAAAATTCAAAGTTCATCCAATTTGATTTTAAAAGTCAAACTGAATAAATACACTGGAAGAAGAGTTATCAAAATAAAATGTTAGTTAGAGCATTTTTAATTGCAACTTGCAAGTCTCAGTTCTCGTTTTAAATGTGACCACAATGAGTTACATATGCTTAAAATGAGACTCTAGCCGGTGGCGTTGCCTTGTTGACAAAGGCGGAGAGCGTCAAGGGGTAGATTCGAGTTCGATTCCTAACAACTGCACTAGGAGGCAATTATGTTAAGCATAAAGTTTCTGCAAATACTAGATACAAGCTCTACTAATTGCAACCAATTTGTAATTAAAGTCTCATTTATCTTCTCTCAGTGACCATCCAATCGAGTTTGAAGAGATCATGGAGATGAGGTTCATCCTTCAAAATGACTCTAAAATTATGAACATCCATTTCATTCCCAATTGTTTAGATGAACACTTCATGAGTGAAAGGGATAGAAGATTAAGTTGGGACCGACCCACATTTTCTATTTTCATACTCCATCTGTTCTATAAAAAAATCTTCATATTTCATTATTTAAAAAATCATAAAAATTTTAGTTTATTTATTCATTTTCAATGATTATTTTATAAAATAAAATATTTTTCTCCTCTCTTATTTTGTTGAACTTTAGACTTAATTTTAAACTAATATTTTAATAAAATAAAATGAAAGAAGTTGAAATTTAACTTCATTTTCTTTTCTATGTTTTCCTGTCATTTTCTTCAGAACCAAACAGTGTATTATAGAGATTTGGATGCCCGGATCGGAGTATAGGTATATTCTCCTGTGAAAATGCTAGGGGTACACCAAAAGTGTACCCCAAACATCCCCCACCCCTCCATCACCACAAAAAAAGCAAGAAAAATTCAAAAAAAAAAAATAAAAATTAAAAACAAAATAAAATGAATGGTAAAGAGAGGGGTGGTGTACATTTGGTGTATACCTTTGGTGTACCCCTAGCATATCCCATTCTCCTATATGTTAGAAATATAACTTGTTCACTTCAACTTATTTTTATTGAATCATATCATATCAGAAACAACTTTAAATAATATAACTACAATTAGCAGTGAAACAGACAAAGATCAGATCATCTTAGATTTTAATAAAATCAAATCATAACCAATCAGATTACACCAATAAAACAAGCTTATAATTAATGTGGTGCAAGGTGTTTGTTGGGCAGTCCTTTCTTAGAAAGAATAGACATAGGGTCCTCACACCCATTTGAGAAAAAGAGAGCACCAATGTTTATATATATTTCCACTACTATATAGGCCGGTTAGGCCCTACCTTGATTCCCCATCAATTCTTATTATTAGGAGTATCTCCTTTATTTATTTATCTTCTTCGCATATATGCCATGCACGTTGAGCCAAAACTTTTGCCCTTTTTTTTTGTTTGTGGGAATTTAGTTTTACCTACATCATATATACTACTCTCAAGGAAAACAACAAAATAGATAGAACAAAATAGCAAATTAAAGTGCACTAAAATAACCATGCATTAAGATATATTGTGGTTCAACTCATTCAGTTCTTATCTGTAAGAGTACACGGAGTGATGTAATTAATGCTTTATAAAAACAGGGATTCTATAAGAATATAATAATCCCAATAAACATTATTTACATGAAGCCATGAATATTCTAAATTTTTAATATGGAAATTTTCCTTGAACACTCGTAATGTCACCGAAATGGGAATTTAATTTGACTTGTTATTACAATTCCGGTAGGCCAAGAACAACGGACAGAGTGGTGATCGAGTAAAATTAACTATTTACATATAAAGTCGGTATCCACTTTTTAACCCAAAAACTTAAGCTATTAGGTTGGATTTGACCCTTCTGCATATGCTAGCTTAGTAGTATTTCTTTTTGTTTTCCAATGTGGAAACTCTAACACTACCTCCACTCATGTGGCAACTATCTAGTCTGGCCTAGTTAACACTTGTACAAATGGATCTAGCACCTTAATCTCTTATAGCTAGTCCACACAACGGGCGATAGCTTCTCAATCTCTTAAAGCCAACTCAATCCTAACCACGGACAGGTAGCTCATATCGCTAAACCCATGTTTAAACAACCAGGTAGAATCAAACCCGGAGCGAAACTGCTCCGATACTATATTAGGGCAGGTTCAGTCCGGGTCTAAACTCCTGATCTATTGGTCAAGCCTGCCCAAGGCAAGAAAGAAAAAAATATAATGCGCAACCGGCCAAAAATTGTGGGGCCAGGCCGTTGCACTTGAGGGAGGTGTTGGGAGTTCTCTTTCATACCGGAAAAAGAGGAAAAAGAACACGAACATATAAGTTCCATGGTCTCTCTTCCTACCGCCAATTATTTTTAGGATGGAATTCCATGAGCTTGTGTGTTAGACTTATCGCGTAAATACCCACAAGCCGGCGTGTCTCCCCCCACGCTATGTTTGGCCCACTAGACTTTTATTAAGGTATCAGAGCCTTGATAACCATGAGTTCACGAGTTCAAACCTTGTTTTTAGAGTACTTATCAATTTTTAACTTTTTGTAGACAAAGTTGGTAAACTTTGACCATTAATTAAATTAAATTTTAATTAGATATTGATACAATAATATATTTATTAGATTTATCAAGTAAAGTATTTTCAAAATATTGTTTTATATGATTAATATAGAAAAAATATCAAAATTATCCCAACTTTGAATAGTTTCCAAAAATGATCCCACTTTCAGTGTGATGTGTAATAAGCCAACTTTTGATAGGGTGTGTGACTTTTAGATTGTCGTTACCTTCTTCCTTGGCTTGAGCGGCTTGAGTTACACTGTCCAACAAATTTCAAATTCCAAAAATATTGAATTTTTGACAACTGTTTCAAATTTAAAAAATTCCAAAAATATTGAATTTTTGACAACTGTTTCAAATTTAAAATTGTAAAAAAATTCAAATTGAAATGGCATTACAGAAGTGGAAGTGGCCATAAATTTTTTTCCCATGTGGTTTATTCCGGGCTTCACTGGTGTACGTGTAAACATGAATTCTAAAAGTCACAAGGCAAAAATAAGCTGGAGACCCAAGTCAAGTGACCAAGCTAGAGATTTTTAATGTAAATATTGTTGGTCATGTGTGCATTAATTTCCCGCGGCAGAGACTATGTGAGCCAAATCACAATCGAATGTCGTGGACGCTTATGTGTTGAATGCACTATAAGGCTAGAGTATGCGCTTCTTCTAAGTTTTAAGAGAGTTGGTAGCACCTGAGGTCCTACAAATATTATTTTATGGGATGGTTCTCTTGTAAAACTAATAATTTTTTACTTTTTCATATCAAGATTTGAACTCTCGACTTTCGTCATTTAAATTTTCTTATGTATAACCATTCTTTACAATTGAAGGTTTGTTTTTTATATATTCCCATTGATGGAATCAAGAACCAAATATCACCGGGACACACATATATTATATTGTTGCTCGTATGGCTTATGGTTGATTGATTGTTGTGTATAATTGTGAAAGATTCAGATTTGAATATAACCGTGACACATAATGTTTTAGATGAGTAGTTCTACCAATAATTCCAACAATACACCTCTCACATTTGCATTAAGAAACTATGCCACATTTCAATCCAATTATTTTCAAGAACTTTCATAAAATTATAATAAAATATACTCCCGCTGTCCCATTTTAAATTGCCTGTTTTTTTCTTCATCCCAAAGTGAGTTGCATGTTTCTTGTTATTGTAAACTTTTAAGAGTAAAATACCTAAACTACCTCTAAAATAAGTCACTCTTTTCTACCTTATCTTCTCATTCATCGTCACCCCTCCTAAAAAGTAATGACAATTTTGAAAAGTCAACTCTATTTTTTCTCTTCCTTAAATGTCTCAAAGTCAAAACGGACGATTTAAAACAAGACGGAGGGACTATGAAATACGCAATTCATTTGAGAAGCAGGCACCTATATTGGAGCGATAAATACATGACAAACTCGTTCGTTTCATAACGGGCAAATTGGGGAGCATAGACCAAGTCAACCATGAGAGTATTACTTCTTCCGTTCCATGAAACGTCATCGACTGCACATTTACCCTAGTATTTGCAAATGTTTGATTTGTTGTTTGTATGGATCATCTATTCCTAAAAAGATTGTTGAAGAACCTCAATTCGGAGAAGTTTCCATTTTAAGGTTCTACCAAAACAATGATTTGGATACGTGACTTGTTGGGGAAAATGAGCCACTGTCATACTCAACACAACATACTTTAGAAGAAGTATGAAAAGCAGAAACATTTAAAAAAATGAACATTCTTAAGAAGAAATATGGCAAGAATGTTATCATCGGATTTGCGTATGCTAGTACCTCTTTCCAAGAAAAACGCCTGTGATTACCGAAACCAATGCCACACCAAAAATGTGTTTCAGTGCCTTCACAGGATAGGGGGCAATAACGTCATTTACGGCACCAGCTTGAATTTGTGAATCTGACAATACTTCTTGACCAGAAGACTTCATGCTACTCTTCTCATTTGCTCCGGGGGAAGCCACCGATCCAAAGTCCCTCAATTTCACCTCTAGCTGATGATCCTGTAATAAATATATTTAAGACATTATTTCGTACTCCCTCCTTTTCATTTTACATGTGTTACTAAAACAACAACAACCCAATCGTGTGTCATAAGTGGCGTGTTAGAAGGTAGATATACACATGTCTTCCATGTTAGGTCATCTCACAGCGGCTATATATACAAATACAAACCAATACGTAAAGTCTTGGGCTGGAACTCCAAGTCTTAAAACGTCTCTACCTATGAAGTAGAGAGGTTGTTTAAGAAAGACCCTTGGTATTTTACGTGTTCTAGAGAAGTAGTTAATTTTCATCTGTCAAGCAAGTGAAGCAACATGTTTTTCCTACCCTATTTTCTCTGGCACTCTTTTCATATCTCTATTTGTGTTACAGAAGTAACTCTTGATGTAGTAGTAATATGTACTCTCCCGCCCCACAAAGAAGTTGCAATTCGGGACGGAGGGAGTAAGTTTTATTTGATTCTATTAAATTAAGTTGAAATTATGTTACTCCGTATTAACAAAGGAGAAATTTGTTAAGAATGCATACAAGCCAACCTTTTCTTTAGATTGAGCTTCCTCCAATTGCAATTTCTGTTCCAGTTTTTTCACTTTGCTTTCAAGAACTTCTGCTGCACTTTTCATAAGTTGCAGCTCCTCAAAAGCAGCTTCTCGTTCCATCTCCTTTTGAGATATTGTTTCTTTCAGCTTTGTATATACACCATAGATAGAAAATTATTACTCACTCCGTCCCATTAAAAGAGTCATGCTTCTAAACTTATTTTTGTTAAAAAAACCAATTTAAACAAAACAATCTAATTTTCATCATAAGAAGACTGCGAGAAACAGTTGTATTACCTCTTCTTGAACTTGAGCCTTGCTATTTGCTAGTTGTTCTTCAAGCTCCTTCACAAGATTCTGAAGCTCTGATTTCTCAGAGACGTCGGCGGTGAGGATCTTTATTTGTGACTGTAGATCGTCTTTGCTTGACTTATGGTCTTTTAGTTGTTCTTCAAGATCAGCTATTCGACCCCGTAGCTCATTATCAGAATCTTTATACGTCTCAAGGAGTGCCTTGTTTTCCTCCAAAGCTGAAGATAGCTGTGTAAGTTGACATAAATTCAAGATTGAGTTTCAACATTGTTATTAGTATTAATATTAGTATAGTATAAGTTAAGTCTTGGCCTCTTGGGACTATGGTAGGCTTTGATTTAGGCATTAATATGGGTGATTTAGAATCCTTATATTAGCACCCGTCTTATGTATACATAGTCTCTTGTAATATGTTCTTATATCTAATTAAGAAAACCTCTGATTTTCAATCACATGGTATCAGAGCCGCTCTGTTCTATGGTTAGGGTTCACTGTTTATAGAAAAGGCTGCTACCACAGTGATTGATCCACCACCTACACCTGCGCCAGCCTCACACCCTGTGCCAAGCACTTCATCGTTGGATCATATGATCATGCAGATGAGCTACCCATCGCTTTGGCAAAGGTGAGTGGTCTTGTACCTACCCTATTTCCTATTGTGTCTCTTATGATCATTTCTCACAAAAGCTGTATATAAAAATACAAACCAATATTTTACATGTTCTAGTGCAGTAGTTAATGTTCATCTGTCAAGCAACATATTCTGACAGTCTTTTCATATCCCTATTTGTTTTACAGGAGTGCCTTGTGGTGTAGTAGTAATATGTAAGTTTTACAGAGTATTTGATTATACTCTGTATTAATTTAAATTGAAAATATGTTATTAACAAAGGAGAAGATGCTAAGAATGCAGTCAATCGACGTCAACCTTGTCTTTAAACTGAGCTTCTTCCAATTGCAATTTCTGTTCAAGTTCTTTCACTTTGCTTTCAAGAACTTCTACAGCATTGCTCTTAATTTGTAGCTCCTTATAAGCAGCTTCTCTGTCCATCTCCATTTGAGATTCTGATTCTTTCTGCTTTGAATATACACCATAGTTAGAGAACTATTACTCACTCTGTCCCATAAAGAGAGTCATGCTTCTAAACTTTATTTAAATCCAATTTTAAAATTGAATTTTCATCATTGGGAAACTGCTGGAAACAGTTGTATTACCTCTTTTTGGATTTGAGCCTTGCTTTTTGCTAGTTGTTCTTCAAGCTCCTTCACAAAATTCTGCAGCTCGGATTTCAAAGAGAGGTCGGCAGTGAGGATCTCTACTTGGGACTGTAATTCGCCCTTGCTTGATTCATGGTCTTTTAGTTGTTCTTCAAGATCAGCTATTCTACCCAGAAGCTCATTCTCAAATTCTTTATACGTCTCACGGAGTGATTTGTTTTCCTCCAAAGCTGAAGATCGCTGTGTGAGTTAATATAAATTCAAGATCTGAGTTACAAGATTAAAGACAATGTGCTATAAATGCATGTGAGTTTTAAAATTGAGACTTGAAGTTCCATCAAATGGTCAGATAGTAGTTTAAAATATGCTAGCGAATTTTTGTCAAAAATGTCGCTCCTTTTTTGTTTCTATACTACCACTGAACTCCTTATTATTGTTCAAAATGCAACTCAATCCTCTTTTTATTAAGATCTTTGTTCTTTTTATTTTATTTTTAATTTTATCTTTCTTTCTCGGGTTTTTCTCCTCTTTGTCAACAAATTCATTACTCTGTACTTTCCAGTTCTCTCCAATTAAAATATTCATTAAAAAATCAGTTTTAATAAAAAAAAATGTAGCCACTAGCCACTTTATAATACGGAGTATATGATATTTCTTTCTTTTGTCATTAATTTTAAAAAATAAGGCCAATTTTATTAATAAAAATACTACTCTCTCCCACACAAAAAATTGCACTTTATTTTCTTTCTAAGAGTTGAAAATGCACCTTAAAAAAGTTAGCTCCCATATAAACAAATTCCAACTACTCACTTTCACTTTTTAGCACTTCTCTTAAATTCTGTGAGAGTCAAACAAGGGAGTTCTGCACCATGAACCAACCCAATAGCGAGTTGGCTAACTTATGAGTTTCAGCTTCAAAGATGAAACTCATAGTGGAAGGGTGAGAGCTAACCTGCATTTGTATATTTTCCCTCTCTGAAGTTAGCTCCTTTGACAAGTCTTCAATCACTCTCTTCATCCCTTCAACTTCTTCACTCTTATCAGAGATAGCAGTTAATGATTTGGTTTCTAAATCAGTTAGTTTCAGCTCATAACTGGAAACTTTTCCTGAAAGATCCAATTTTTCGGCAAGTAGGCTCTTTCTTTCCTCTTCAAGTGTATCACATCTAATTCTCATTTCTTCAGTGATTCTTTCTTGGTCTCTCCAACTGGTAATAGTCCGTTCGAGTTCCAGTTTTTGGCTTTCAGAAAGGGAAGAAGCTTCAAGAGCTTGTTCTTCGTATCTTTTCACCAAATCCCGAAGAGTGCAGAGCTTTTCAGATAAGTCCTCAGCTTCTAATTCTTTTCGGGAGAGTTTCTGAAAAGCTTCTTCCACCCTCAAATCTGTTTCGGAAATGCGAGATGCAAGCTGTTGAACCGTAGCTTCCTTTTCATCACAGACTAAACTTAGCTTCATCACATCAGCCGTAAGATCACTTTCCACTCTCTCAAGTTTCTGCAGAGTATCATTCAGTTCATTGCGCAACCCTTCAACCAAAACATCCGACTCAGCTAACCTTAGAGTTGAGTTTCTCAAGCATTCGCTCAATTCCTTCTCCTTTTCCACTGCTGCTTCCAATGCAGTTTCAAAGCGTGATGCTTTGTCATGGTATGTCCTAAGCTCTTCTTCTAGTTCTGAATTACGCATTTCTTGCTTGATATAGTCGTATTCCACTTGAGCTATCCGGGCATTGAGGATGTTTTTTTCTTCACATATCTTTGAGAATTTTTCATGCATCAATGCAAGCTCAGACTCGTGGGTTTTCACTTTAGCTTCAAATTCTCCTTTAGCAGCAAGTAGGGAGGCACATCTCACTTCTGCATCTGCAATCTGTTCCTGCAACTGCTTCTGGTTGAGCTCTACCTCTTCACAACTCTCCTTTGTGACAAGGACTTCCTCTTTCAACATTGTGTTCTGAGATTCGGATTCCTTTAAACGTCCAGAGACTTTTTCCAGTTCCATCTCAAGATCTTTAACCTTTTCTTGTGTTTCTAGAAATTCTCTGTTCTTTCCAACAGCGACTTGAAAGCCAACAGTTTCCTCATCCTCTGCTGCTACTGGTATGAGTTCCCCATCAAAAACTGTCATTTCTTCTTCTTTTCCTTTTTTTTCGTCTGGGTGTAACTTCCCATTCTGTACCTGCATCATGAGAAAGTCCTCCATTAAGGCATAGATGTCCTTTCTAATGAAATTATGAAAATAATATTAATGCTTAAGAAATACGAGAGATATATCTGCAATATATTACATTACATTACACACACACACACATATCATAGAAGGTTACCATAATAGAAAGACTACCATAATACAAATACTACTTAATATAGAATTATTATTATTATTATTAGAGGTATTATTGTCTAACACTTTGGACAAAGTACGATGATACATTATCTGTATGGCTTACCTTAGTATGATTATTATTTATTTCATCCACATTTTTAACGACATGTACTTCGTTTGCTTGAGTTTCTGTCTCCATGCCTGAGTAAACCTTGGAGTGCTCAGTCTTTATGAGCTTTCTCTTAGCAACCCCTGCACCACTGTAACCCTTTTTCAAGCAATGATGTTCTCAAAGGCTTCCAATATAAATGAAAAGTCAATATGCACAAATAAAATGTATGATGCTTGAGTAACTAATTTGAATAATTAACAACAAACCGAGTAGAACCCCACAAGACCACAAGGCCTGGGGAGGGTGTGGGTATGCAAACCTTACACTTACTCTAGGGAAGGTGTCTGTGTGTACGAAGACCTTACACCTATTTGGAAGTAAACAAATTTGACTAATTACCCGTAAAATCATATGCATTTTGATTCTCTGGGTTGTGAGTGATTAACAAGCATGGCCATTGTTACAAATTCCAGAAACAAATTAACTAGATTATTTTTGTTTTGACTGGGGAGGCATTTTTTTATTAACGATTTAATTTACTAATTTTTTAAAATGCTACATTAAATATAAAAAAAATGACCCGGCAGTAACTTTTTCCTCTATGCTTGTGTCTACATTCATTCATTTCTGAATGTATCAAGAAAGTCATATTCCCTAAAATACTTTTCACATTTCCCATACATAATACACGAGCCTGGACAGAGTGCAATTTCAACCAGCTGGAATTATAATAATGGAGAATTAACACAGGATAATAATGTCAATAATTTCCTCCCTATTTTTTTGGAGCCATGGCCTATATTAAAATTTGAAACCTTTCCTAAAATAGCGGCAGGCTATTGGACCCCACACATGTGAGGATTCAGGCAAGCAGTCAGTCATTTGCAAACGGAAACACAGAGAAGCAGGAGTAAACGATTTGATATTAGCGATAAAAAAAACCTAAATTGAAACATCGAATTGAATGAACGAATGAATGAATGCGTAGATACGAAGACCAGAACAAAAGACACTCAGTAGAAATTAACAGCTGATTTACAGACGACGGGGCGAATCGAACGCCATTGATGCTTTGAGAAAAGCAGTGAATTCGAGCAGACGCCAGTGGGAAGAGGGGAAGTTGATAATAGAGAGCAAATAGAAATGGAGAGATGTGATCGGAGAGCAAACTTGCCTGATGATGGACGGTGCTGATCTGATCGAGATTCCTCTGGGGTTTATCTCTAACCGTTTCCTCGAGGCTTTCTGCGCTTTCTTTTGTCTCTCGGCTTTTCAACTAAGAGAGAGTGTCTGAGTGAGAGAAATGAGGGAGAAGGTGGTGAACGGAGAAATTAGGTCATGTCTATTCATTCCTCTCCAAATATGCATGACTTTTTTTTATTTGAGTAAATTTCATAAAAAGTCTCCGATTATAGGTCGTTTTACATATTTAGTCCCTACATATTAAATATAACGGAGTATTAATTTAGTATCCAATTATTATATTCATTTTTACGAATGGCCCTTTGTTAACATTTCCGTTAAGAAATATGGATAAAATTCTTAATTCACATTCTTTTTTCTCCTCAATTAAGCTTTCCCCCTCCCCTCGCACTTCTTTCCCAAACTCGTCCCTGAGTTTGAAGTTTTGAACCAAAGCCGAAATCATCACTCTTCTCTCAATTGTTAGTCCCCAATTATTATATTCATTTTCACGAATGGTCCTTTGTTAACATTTCCGTTAAGAACATGAATAAAATTGTAAATTGACATTCTTTTCTCTCCTCAATTAAGCTTCCTCCCTTCCCTCGCACTCATTTCCCAAACCCGTCACTGAGTTTGAAGTTTTGAACCCAAAAACGAAATCATTACTCTTTTCTCAATTGTTTGTCTAACTGGTGGAACCCAAATTTAAAACCAATAGCCTTCATGGATGAATTTTAATGTTTGTTTTCTTTATAATTTTTTGAGACTAACCGATAAAACTTATCCTTAAAGTTTATTGGTTTTGATTTTAGGTTCAAGACTAATAATTGAGAGAGGAATGATCATTTTAGTTTTGGGTTTAAAGTTTCAAACTCAGCGACGAATTTGGAAAGAGTACGAGAGGAGGGAGGAAGCTTAATTGAGAAAAAAGAAGTATGAATATACAATTTTATCCATGTTCTTAACAAAAACGTTAGCAAATGATCATTCATGAAAAATGATATAATAGTAGGGGACTAAATTAGTAATATCTGATATGTAGGGACTAAATATATAAAACGACCTATAACAGAAGACCTTTTATGGAATTTACTCTTTTTTTGAACTTTTGATATCGCTTGATTTTGCTACTCTATTTAATTTTGAAAAATCTTTTACTATAATATTTGAGATTTATGTCACTAAAATATTGACATATGTTATCTTACATTGCATGCTTTAAGTTTTCATTTATCATTTATGAAAGATTATTTATGATAACCTTTAAAATTTGATGAGTTTAAAACAATGTATTTTATATTAAAAATCATAGTTTTTGAACTTATTGAAAATTATGCAAACAAAATAAAAAAAAGTTTTTAACAAAACTTAAATGGATTATTCATAAAAAAGAAAAAATCATGATTAACTCGGTATTCTTTTTCATGAAAACGACAATGGTATTAAAAATATTAAGAGTAAAATATAATTTTTTTTAAAATTATTAATCTATTCTTTTAATTTGTATGAAAATTCATTGAGCTAAAATATAGCTCATCTTATATCACCTAATTAAAGATGAAAAATTTATTTAAAAAATTAGTTCTTAATGGGTCTTAATAATATATTTGATAATTTTTAATAAGAAAAACTTTATGGTTTAACGTATTTTATATCTTTTCAATAATTATAATTTTCTTAAAATTAAAATAATACAGGGAATATAAAAAAAATCTATCAAGATTTAAATTTTGTTATGAGATATTATATATATTCACATCACGGTACCGATAGTCTTTAATAGTTTATTTATGAAATAAGGAGTGTTTATAAAGGATAAGACTTTTTTTAAATGAAAATATTTGCAAAAAGGTAATACAAATTAAAAAAAAATTATTTTCATCATCTCTGTTAGTATGAGTTTTTGGCCCTTTGTTTTCCTTTATTAGAACATATAATTTTTCACAGATAAAAAATATTATAATAAATAATTGAGAATTGAAAAAAATGTGATTTTGATATTCATATATTTATAGTTTAAAGTACCAAATGACACATATATTTTCGAATATAATATATTAAAATAGTTTTAGCGCTCCATGTGGTTTGAAAAGTAGGAAAGGATACATCATTTGTTTTCAAAATTTATTTACAAAATGTTTGTCATTTCAAAAGCTTGCACAGTGCACACGCACCTTTCTTAAACTTCTTTTTTAAATTCTTCTTTATAATGTTTTAAAATTCAAATTACTTTGTATTTGAAATGAAAAATCATAAATAAAAATATAACATATACTTTCTCTATCAAAAGTTAAGTATTTCCCTTTTTAAATTTTTAAAAGTAAACAAATTATTCTTTGTACGTTCAAAAAAAATAGATAAAGAAAGGAAACAAACGAAAATTAGAAAAAGGAAATGAAAAAAAATAAAAGGATATAAACATTCTCTTATTTAAAAATGGAAATGTATCCATAAAATTGGTCGATAAGGTTTTATTTGGAATGTCCAAAAATTTAAATTTTTTGGAAAAAGTTTTTTCAGAATGATAAAAGTAAATATTATTTTTTTGGACCGACGCCTAACAATTTCAAAATTTTGTAAAAATGTCCTCTTATTGTTCTTAAAATTAAAAAGAGTAATTTTTTTGAGACATCTCAAAAAAATAAAGACTTTTTTGGCCATTACAAAAAATTATAAAAAAAAAGGTTCACACTTTGAGAATTGAAATTCATGCATCCTGTTGGTTAAGGGAGAACTGTGGCTACGTTAATTGGTAAGGAGGCATTAATAAATATTCGAATTATTATTAATGTTTATATTTATTTCATAGACTTTTTGTGTATTAATAACACAAAAAAATTGGCGAGAAAAGAAAAAATCTATTATCGATTCACGCAAAATATGAAAAAAATCTATATTTCATATGTTGACTTTAGTCCCACAGAAGCAAATCTCTAATTAATAAAGGATGGGCTCCAACCGGCCGGACAATCATATAAAAAGAGATAAATTGAGATTTAATCACAGACTGACACATAAAGAGTATAACTGTTTTCTACTGTTTTCTAGTATACTTGCAAGAAATCATATCTGAATTTAATTATTTTGGCACACCTTGTTTAACCCTATGAGAGGGAGGAGACATTAATTAATGTATTGAGAATAAGAGAAAAGCAAAAAGTCAATTAACGAAGATTTTGGTGAGAAAAAAGACATAAGCAAGTGGGAGGAAGATTGCTCTACCTATCTTACTAGTCTTGTAGAGATAAACATATACGGAGTACTCCGTATAGTATATGATAGAGACAAAAATTTGAATGAAGAAAATTTAAAGCAAAGGCAAAAAAGTCATATCAAAGGCTCAAAACTAAAGCCATCATTTCCTATCCCTAATTAAGGACAAATTATTAGACAAATACGGAGGATCTATCACCTTTAAGAATTCATAAATTTTTGTAGTATTTTTCTGTGCTAGTATTTATTGGCCTATTATAGATAAAAAATTAATTTATAAACTGCTTAAAAATTAAATATTTTTTCGTGAAAGTAAAATTATGTTTAATAAATTTAATTTTTTTTCTTTTAATACTTTTATTAAAAAAGTTATGTGAGGTCTAAAAGTATATATCTTTGTTTTTAAAAAAAGAGATGGTGTGATAATGATATACAAAGTAAGGCAATTCTATGGTCCATCATGAACCTACATATGAGCAAAATAAGCATTTTCTCACAACTTAAAGAAGCATCTATTTTTTAATTAAAAAAATAAAAAAAGGTTTTTTTATGTGAGAATGTTCAGAAAAATGGTATCCACCCAAGGTGCATCAAAGAAGCACTCACAAAGTAAAGAGTTTGTTCTCTTTGCCTGATCTGTTTGGTTCTGATCTGCTCAGAATAAGTTCTGATCTATTCTGATCTGATTATAGCTATATTTTAAGGTTATTTCTGATCTGGTCTGATCCAATAATTCCAATAAGAATAAGTAATGAATAATAAAAATAAGTTAAAGAAAACAGGTTCTAAGTATATACCTCTCAATATGAAAGTGTTTTCGCCTGGTGATACTTTTTTGTGTTTATTCAACCGTATATAAAAGAATTAATCTTTTTAGACTCTCAACTCTCAAGTGACATAATAGGATAAATGACCCATTCTCAATTACAAAAATCTTAACGCCGTCTTAAAGTTTTTTGGATAAATAAGCTATAAAGTGCTCGATCATAATCTTGCTAGTTTTCAATTTATAGTTGAGATTAGGTTATTATCTCTTTAAATTATTCTTATTTTTTATTTTTTTATTACTCTTTCTTATTGAAATTAGATCAGACAAAAACTTATTCTAATCAAATTAGAGCTTTTAGATCAGATGAAGATAACATGTCTTCATACTCCATCTATCAACAATGGATAGCAATCTCCAAACAAATTAGTATAGAAATAAATACTACGGAGTATAAATTACATCGTTTAAAAACACATAAAAATTCTACAGAATAAAAGGTAGGATTAATATTTTATTTCATCAGATGAGCAATGAAAACCTACAAACAAACATACAAAGTTGCTGAGAAAATATAATAATAAGAGAGACATTCATTTTGAGACAGAGGGATTAATTTTTAATTGGTCAGGGAATGAAGGTTGATTGATGATGTGTGTTGCTGAAAAAGAAAAAAATTGGATAAATTAAAGTCTAGAATACATATTAAAAGTTACTCGTGTGTGCTCAAAAAAAGAAAAAGAAAAAGAAAGTTACTCGTGTTTAACGTAACGGTGTGTTAAGGAAAGTAAAACTAGAAAATATTCTTAGCCAATTGTCCTTTTTGCTTTGGATGTGATCTGCAATCTTGGATAATTGCTTTTACTTTCGGCAATTATCCTTTTATTAGCCTCTACTAGGTACTCCTATTTTCTTTCGTTTACACAATTAATTACGTAGTACTCCGGAGTATATTCTTCTCAAAATTATCGTCACGTTTAACTTTTTTTTAGTTAATTTGAGATACTTTTTTATCATAAATTAAATATAATTTTAAATAAATAAATCTTGTAAAAATTTGATAAATCAAAATTATGGAGTTTATAATTATTTTAGAACGCTTATTTGATAAACACATTAATTGTGTCTGTAGTTGTAACGATATTGAATTTGGAGATTTAAAAGATTACTTTATAGAATAAGGTATTATCAATGAGACTTCATGTGTTTTCACACCCTAATAGAATGGAGAGGTAGGGCATAAGAACCACCATATATATCCTTAATGTAACACATGCCCATCAGTTCTAACTTCTAAGCCTCTATTCTAGTTAAATTTTGTGGCAAATGTAGTATACATACGCTAGCTGATCTTACAATATAACCGGACTTCTTTGTTGTTGTCGGGGGGTCTCTTCGTTTGAAATTTTATGTGCTTGAAGTCCTTTATCTCATATTCGTATTTTTTGTTGATAGATGATAATTAATTACTTCTATAATAAAAAGTGCAACTTGTTTAAATTTGATCCAAAGAACATCCTAGGCATATTTTTTTGGTTATCCTAAGAACGTTCCAATGATTTGTGGACAAGCTCGAATTAGAGGCCAGAGTCTCGGTGGTTGTTGTAATTAAGCACGGCGAAGACTACGGCCTCTAATCGAGAGAGAGAGATTAACAAAATGGGTTGGTTTGGTCCTATAATTACCTACTACTAACCCACGCTTATTAAGGAAGGGGGTTGGTGAAAGAAAGAAAGTAGAGTAGAAACTTCCAAGGGGTGGTGGGGCTGTCCTGTCCTCCCCCACATGCCCAGCAATTTCCGCCGGAGACCCTCCCCGCTTCTTCACGTGTTCTCTTCGCCCCCCCCCCCAAACCATTCAAAAGTCTTCATTCTTCATCTCGTGGCAGGATTCATAAATTTGAAGTTTCCCCAGTCCATTCCTAGCCACAATTGTGTCTAAATTTTGCTTCATCCATCGCAAAAATATTACATACTCCCTCTATCCCTCAATTTTTGTCCACTTTTAATTTTTGGAACTGTTCATCTAAGCACTTTGACTCATCAAATTCTCTCAATGTGTAAGCCTAAATATAGTCATGTGTGATCTTGTTTGATTTGTCTTAACATATAGATTATTAATATATAATTTCTATAATTTTTTAATATATAAATTACAAGATAAAATAGATTAAAGAAGTACATTGCATGGTGTGTAAAAATGAAAGTGGACAAAAATTGGGGGACAGAGGGAGTAAAAATTTTGATTTATTTATACGTTTTAATTAATTATTTGCTAAATTAAAATATCTTTCATTAATTATTTTGATAAATTAATTGTTTGAGATTTTTTTAATATGTAAGTTTCATGCGTCCTAAGTAACACTTCAATTTTTATACCCTTATTTAAATAAAATGAATATAAAAAACTTAAAATTTGTTTCATTTTGTGTAAAGTCTAAAACATTTTCAATTAGAGGAAACAGGGCCGGCTCAAGCCAGGGGCAAGGTGGCCACCTGGACAGGGCCCAATTTTGGAGGGGCCCCACTTTTTTTCTTCTTTTGTATATATTCTATATTTATTATATATATTTATAAAAAAAATAGGTTAAGACTATGAATTATAAATTTATAAGACTATGAATTTGACATTTTATTATTCTTATTATTATAATATTTTTTATTGTTAAAAAAATTTAATTGATAGACTTTATTTTATTTTGACACAATGGCCCATTTTCTCCGTGGCGTCCAGTGTCCCTGATTTCTCGGAGACGGCCCTGAAATGAAATATCTAATATGAAATTCTTTGTGCACACCAAACTCAAAAGATATCTCAAAATTATAAACTAAGATTAAAACTGCTTACAAACAGTTTTTAAATTATAAATTAACTGATGACATGTTTCTATATGCTTAGAAGTTGACTTATAAACTGCTTATAAGCAAGAGAAAATATATTATTCTTAGCTACTTATGAATATTTCTCAATGACTTATATATCATTTAAATTATTTTACTTAAATATTTAATTAATAAGTAATTATAAATTTAAAACTACTTATCAGCAATAAGTCAATAAACACAGAAATACTTCCTAGATTTACCCCGGCTATGGTGGGGACTGGGGAGCCCCTTGGTTGGGCCCTTCAAAGAAATTGAAAAGTCAGTCATGCCCCCATTATGGAAATCTCTTTGCTACTGTTCATTCTTTGACCTTTCCATTTTATTTTATCCTTCTCTACCTTTAAACCCTATATATATAAATACCCTTTACCATTTCATACTTCCAATTTTTCCCTTCCATTATATTCTTCTCTCCCTCCATCATTCATTATTCAATCTACATATGGCCATGAGTGAAACCATGCCGGTGGGCCCAACTGATTGGGCGCAGTTCTACCACCACACCTTGTCGCCGCCGCATCAGCCGATCGCCGATATTTTTGCCGGAGGCGGCCGAGTTTCGGATGCCACGGTGGTTACGACGACCAACGTGACTTCCTCTGCCGCCGCCCTGCCGCAGTCTCTGAGTGGACAGGGAGGCAGCAGACTGAGCCCTGAGGGACGGGTTTCGAAGCCCGTCCGCCGGCGGACCAGAGCCTCCCGTAGGACTCCGACGACCGTTCTCAACACCGACGCGTCCAACTTCCGCGCCATGGTGCAGCAGTTCACCGGCGGCCCGTCGCTGGCGGCGGCGCAGCCGATGGGTCATTATCCGTTCCTTAACCACGGGTCGGGCTACGGGTTCGGGCTGGGGAGCTCCGTCGTCTCCCGCCATACCCAGCTGGGGAACCCGACTCCGGCGAGGACGACGTCCGGCTACCAGTTTCCGTTCCAGACGTCCCAAAGCGGCGGACCCTTTATGTTTCCCGCTTCGCAGCCGATGGGAATCTCAAACTCCGACGACCACGCCGGGACTTCGCCGGGAAGTCTCTCGTTCTTGGAGAGCATTCAAATAGGATCTACTTCGACGTCTTTTTCCGCCGGCGGGAACGAGACCAACAATTTCTTGTTCTAAGACGACGTCGCTTGGTGCTGACTTTTGACAACCACGACGCCGTACGTAAGGCGGGATACACCGCCGGTAAAAATGGACGACAAAGTTTTATTATTTTTCCCGGCGAGGAACGTGTCGGCGGGAAGTTCTTTGTCCGTTTTTCGTGTAGGCGTATATGGGGCGTTCTTCGTCTTATTTTATTTTATTTTACTCCGTATGTTATTCTTTAACCCCTTTTTTCACGCCAAATTGAATGGCAATATATTATGGCATTCACACTATTTTCTTTTCCTTGATTAATGTACTCAGTAGTTAACTTTTCTATCTTGACTTATTATGTCTAGTCTCATTATCTTCTCATATAATCCTCCGTTGAAAAATTATGTACGGCTTGGTTCTATGATATTGAGACTAATGTTAAGGGTAACTAGAAGGCCGTACGATGTTTTGTTTGAAAAATTAATGATTCTACCTTTCGTAACCTTCCCACCTGGCCCGACACGAACTCACTTTACCCCTTCAGTTGCACTCTACGAGCTAAGGTCAAATTTTGATTTCAAACTCAAGGACATTTGGGGGTGCAATTGAAGGGGGTTGAGGTGAGTTTAGGTCGGGTCGGGAGTTAAAGGAACTAGAAATCGTCAATTTTTGGAATGAAGAAACGTAAGATTCTGAGTCATGGAAACCACCCTGAATCATCTTAAACAATAACTTTATATAATAGGGTGCAGTTTCGTAGCAACTAGCTTATTACAGAGTCACTGCCGCTGCCATTGCTATTTTAGAGTACTTCCGATATTTCGCTCGCAAGATTGAGTTTCTTACCCCCCTAAACCCTACTCCGACCACCTGCCTCCTCTATTGTTTGTACGTAGTACAAAGTAAATTATTTCTAGAGGAATCAGGGGTGGTACAACACAGATAAAACGAGACATTGTGTCTAAATGAACTAAAGTCTATCAATTAATATTTCTAATAATATTTTTTTTTGAAAAATTTGAAGTCTCTAAATACAAAAAAAAATACTCTGTACTACGTACAAACAAAAGATAAATATATTCATTCTCAACCTACCTTAAAATATAATGAAGAAAAACCAAAACAAAAAGATTGAATCCACCGAAGGATTAGTTTTTGCTTAGCATAGTCAGAAACTATGTTTTTACAACCCTTTTGATTGAATGAAAATATCTACGGAGTATATTATACTTTACACTGTTTATTAATTATATCCGCCGCTTCCTTTAGCATGGAAAAATAGCACGAATTACAGGTTTTCCAACTGATGATGAAGTATGATATTAGGTGATTTCTAGAATGAAAAAATATAAGCTAAGAAAGGAAAGGAATAAAGATTATTTAATATTTTGAAATGAGAATCTACGCTAAAATCCTTAATATTAATGAACATTGAAATGAGAATCTTAGCTAAAATCCTTAATATTAATGGACATGGGACAACATATATAGGAGATGATGTCAAGGGAAAAACAGTACTCAAGCAATGGCATTGAAAAAAAGTTGAATTTTATTCTTATAAAGAGTAATATAAAGTGAGATTTAAATAACATAGTGGCTATGCATTGTCCTCTTTAATCACCAGAAATTATTATTTTTGTACTTCCTTCGTACAATGACTTTTCTTGTTTTGATTTAGTATGGAGATTAAGACAAGTTAAAAAAATATAAAGATTTCATATGTTTGTTAAAGTAAATTATATAGATGAAAAATTGAAAATTGAGGATATAATGACACATGTTTTTTTTAAATGCCAAAATAAAAAACGAAAAAGAATTTATGCATGACCAGTCATGACCTAAAGAAAAAAACGAAAAGAAATTAATAGAGGGAGAAAATATTTATATTGTCCAAAATTACCTTGAAAACACCGACGTAAAAGGAAAATAATGAGCCCCATACTTGAGGACTCCCTCTGATCCGATTGGACGGTTAGTAAGAGTTAGGGGTGTATACAAATCGAATCGAAGCAAATATATCACTATTCGATTCGTATTCGATTAAAGTGATATGTATTCGAATTCAGATTCGTATACAATTCAAATTTTAAAAAACATTCGTATTCGATTCGATAGATATTGGACATATTTGAATTCGTATTCGAATTCGAAAATAATAGTAATTTTTTTTCTTAAAAGAAATTTCTTAAAGACATTAAATTATTATTTTATAATAATGTAAAATGTAGTAAAAATATGTTAGAATATATATAAATTTATTTATAAATTATAATATTTGAATATGTATAAATTTATATGTACACAAATACTTAATATATTAGAATATATATATAAATTTATTTATAAATTATAATATTTGAATAAATTGAATAATAAACAAATCGAATCTATTAATATTTGTATTCGAATTCGAAAATAATTCGAATCTAAAATAGGATTTGTATTCGGATTTGAATATAGCGAATACGAATCATCTTTTTCGAATACGAATCACGAATCGAATACGTTTTATTTGATTTGTATGCACCCCTGGTAAGAGTAAGTAAATTAAATTTTGATAGCAGATTGGTGAAAAAGAGTAAAGTCTGCACTTATTACTTGCATATGCTCTATGTTCAACCCGATTTCCTTGGCATAGTTGGAAGGTGGTGGGAAGGGATGGGGGAGGGGGGTTGAATACGAGGGGAGGCGAAATGATGGGTCCCACAGACGTGATAAAGACATGTTTGGTGAAAAGTCAAAGAACAATTGGTGCTCATATATATACACGCAGTAGTATTTGCAATCGTAACGGGTGGATTCCAAACACCCGCCCACACATCACGGCGGCTCGCTCCATAATCCACTCCCCGGGATCTCGTTGCTCTGTCTCCAACAATCCCATCCTTGATTCTTTGACATTTTTATTCAAACCTATGCAACTCTCAAGTCAAACCACACAACACCATCCACACATTATGGTCTACTTTGAATTCTTTGGTGGAATTATCGTATATTTTGTCTCGAGTTATTATTCCCGTTTTATATTACGATGTTCAATTTATATTATCATATTCGATTGATTGAGTTGTTTTTAATTTATTTTATTCTAAAATTAGCATAAAAAAGCAAAATAAAATTTATTTATTCATAAAGTGTGTGCATTTCACCCCAACATCCGAAAATACACGAGTAGTCGATATACTTTGTGCTTTTCGTAAAGTGTGTGTTTTATCCTTTATTTTTAAAAAAGCATCTCTCCTTCTTTTATAGACTTTTCCAGACACTATTCACTGGATCAAATATACATAATTTTGTTTACTTATTTTTATTATTCATTTAAAAAATAATATAGTTTTGAAGAATTTTTCATGTACTCCCTCGTCTCATAATTGATTACAACATTTACTATTCCAAAATCACGATAATTTTTTTTATTTGTATATTTTCATTGATTACTTTATAAAATAAAATATTCTTATTAAATATTGTTTTGTAAAAAACATGCTCTTAATGTGTCGATTACCACATTAGACTTGCCAGGATGATAGTCAATGTAGGAGTCATAATCCTTAATCAATTCCAATCATCTTCTCTGTCTAAGATTTAATTCTTTCTAAGCCAGCATGCATTTCAGACTTTTGTGATCCGTGTGAATACATGTGTTTCTCCAAAGAGATAGTAGGGTTTTGGAAAATGCTAGGGGTACACCAAAAGTGTACCCCTAACATCTCCCACCCCCTCCATCACCACACAAAAAAGGCAAGAAAAATTCAAAAAAAAAGTAAAAAAATAAAAATATAATAAAATGAATGGTAAAGAGGAGGGTGATGTACATTTAGGGTACACCTTTGGTGTACCCCTAGCATATCCCTAGGGTTTTCCCCTCAAACTTTCCAAAAATGTACCATTCATTCCCACATTTTTTAATAAATTAAAGTGCATGGTTTCCCCATGAACTTTTAGTACACCGTTACTCCTATGGTCATGCTAGGGTGCCTCCAAATGGTTGCTATTAGTGGTATACTCATGCTTCGCACATATAATAATCATCGGGCATCCTGGCATTTTGCTTACTCCTATTTCTTCTTTTTATTTAAGTTTGGTTTTAAATGTTGTTAAAGCAAAAGAAACATTTTCGATTTCAACCATGTACCATTCTAAAAAATATATGACTAGAGGTGTTTTTTTAAGTTCAAGGTAAAACCCACATTTTATAAAAAGTGTAAGAACTAATGATGCGCTATTGAAAGTTAAGCGGGTGAAACACACACTTATAAAAGAGTTTGAAGGTAAAACACGTACTTTATTATAAGCATAGAGATAGTGCATTTTTTTGAAAATGCTATTACTAAATACTAAACACTGTCCGTACATAATTTTTTCAAAACAGTAATGCTATTCCAAACAGTCCCATTATCATCATCAATCGGGGTAAACATAAAATTTGTGCCTCACCTTGAAGTATGTAGCCCCTTATTATTACGGATCCGTCACCCATACTTCTGATATCAAGCCCATTTTTTACGGGCCGAGTACACAAGCCCATGTTTGGTTGTAACTAATGAACTCCAAATTAAATTCTGTCACGTCAATTTATTTTACAATTCATAAAACTATAAATTACGTTGATTTGTTAGGACTTTTTTCAGGGAGTACAATATGTAATGCACAAGGTACACGCACGCAGACATTAAAACCTCGAGTTCCCGGCGGCGACCAATGACGGCTGCAGCAACCACTGGTCGCCGTTGATGAATGACGCATTGAGGAAAGGGAGAGCTTGGGAGTCATTAAGGTTCTGAGCGTATGGGACCCGCAAAGAAGTTTCCGATCCCGCCCCGGAGCACTTGTACTCCCCGTAGAACACGGACTGGTCCCGGGCAGGGTCATTGAAGTCATTCCACCCCTCCGGGGCGACGACGCCCGTCATGTACGTGTTGGAGAAGACCACGGTGGAGTAGGGCCGCCACGCGCGGCCGAGCCATACCCTCCCGGTCCCGCCCAGCGTGCAGTTCACGAAGGCAAAGCCGCTGTCTTCGTCCTTTGAAGACCGCCCGTGCGCCGTCACGGCGCCGTTTACGGACCTTGTCCCCGGGGGCACTGGACTCGCTATGGATATCAACTCGCAACTCTGCATGTATTATATACACTTACACATGGCCATATTAACTCAATTATTAGAAACATGTGAAAAACAAAATTGGAAAATAAAGAAAATTGTGACAACCTCGTACAAGGATTTGGCGTTGCCAAAAATGAAGTCAATGGAGCCTTGGATGTAACATTCTTTGAAGTAGTGTCTCCCTCTGTCATCATGGAGTGTGTCTTGAGCTCCAAAGAACCCGCAGCCGGAGAACGCGGCTTGGTCTCCGCCCACTCTTATGGCAACCGCCTGAGCTCCCACTGCCCCCGGTGCCGGCATCGGTGCAATATTCTGTACAATTATTCCAGGGCGTTTTAATTATGTATTCTCTCAGTCCCTCTTGGTTTTGATTTGAACAGTTTTCAATGTAATACTTTTATCATTAACATTTTTATTTATATACGAAGTATAAATATTTATTATTCCATCCACCCACCTAAGATGTTCGCGTTTTGACTTTTTGTGGTTTTTAAAGTGAGTTGAAAAAGGTTAAAGTTTACTAAAATATTCGTAACAAATGGATGAAGTAATATGGAGTATTAAAAAAGGTAATGGAAAGATATATGGAGAGACAAATAAAATGGCTAATGAAAAGATATACGGGATACGAAGGGAGTACAAAAAATATGATATTAATTTCAAAACTATATTTTAAGATAAACGTATTGATATATATTAAATTTTATCATAATTCAATGACATGAGATTTGAGACAAAGGGAGTAGAATGACCATGAAGCTTATGTTGTTGGCGACAAAGTTGTCGGAGAAAACTTGAAGAGAGGCGCTATAAAACGTGCCGCCGGAAGAATTGGCCGTGGCGTTCCACAGAATAGCCGTCGTCATGAATCCTTGGCCTTGCAATGTTATGTTCGCTTTCTTTTTCGGAATCAGAACTCTTTCACTAAATCAAATGAATAGTGAACAAAAAAATGTTTATACACTAACCAATGACAAACACACTAAAAATACATTTTATCATCACACTTTAAACGGTTAATATGACTTGAATCTGTATTGTGTTGCCACTACGCAGATTAGTAAACGGGGGTCTCGCCCGTGGACGTAGCCAACACAACGTTGGTGAAGCACGTTAAATCTGTGTTTTTTTTACGTTGTCTGTTTACTTTGATTACACAATTACTCCATTCCGTAATAACATAAACAATGAAGTCTTTTAGGGACGAAGAGTATATAAAGACGGACAAGTTCTATAATCACTCATTTCTTGACCCAAAGTCCACTAAACTTGCATCCCGCAATTGACGTGGGTGAGAGAATAGGTTAAGGTCGAGATTGGGTGAGTCGCTTAAGTTGGACGTATGATCGAACTATCAATTTTGTGAATGAAACAACATACGCGTCTCAATCAAGACAGTGTCCACCACTCTCTTTCAGTGGCCATAGAACCGGGCCGGTACCAAAAAGGTTAAGTTTAGAGTAATAAGTTAATGAGGAACAAACTCACAAATACAAGCCCTTGTTGATCCATATCAAACTCCTCTTTGGGCTAGAGTCCGCGACGGAGTCCACCGCCGCCTGCACGGTGGTGAAGTTGCAACACCCGTTGGGGTCCACACACAGGAGGGAGGTGATGCTAGGATCGAATGCCGGGAAGTCAGGAGAAAAGTAATCACAGATGGAGGTTAGGGTTTTGTTCCGGTGGCCGGGGCGGCGGCGGCGGCGGAGCTGGCCGCCGTGGCTATAAGTAGTGAAGTGGTCCAACAAGAAGTTGGGAGGAGAAAAGCCGGCCAACAAGTAAGATTTGAGTTGCGGAATCATTGGCAGGTTGACGAATGGTTTTGATGCCAAAAAGGCCATCAAACCAACCAGAAGGGCAAAAAGAATGTGTTTAGAGGTCATTATTGTGGGGTTTTATTTTGATGAATTTGGAGGGTATAAAGGGAATGTTAATATTGTGTGTACATGTAATAAGTGTTTGGGGGATATGATGTGAGGATTTATAGTAAAAGATTATGGAAGCTAGCTGCAGTAGTGGTTTCATTTCATATCATTTGTTTGAAGGGAAGTGCAAGGGAAGATCATATGGGAGGGATTGCATGTCTTGCAAATTACCCAAAACAGATTTTTTTTTCTCATTGAGGCAAAACCCTCACATGCATTTCCTGCCCAAGTTGGCATGTTAGAAGTGCATAAAGTAATCCAGACGGTTCCTAAGACATTGCCCGACAATGTCATAGCATAACTCGGGTGTGTTTCGGTGTCATGCTCATAAAATTGACAGTTCCTATCCCTCTAATCCCACGGTAAACCTCATCTCGTCCCGACCTGAACACAACCTCCCACCCCCCAAGTTAATTTTGATTTTGGAGTCAATTTTTTACTCCAAAGTCAAAATTAACGTGGGGATGCAATTGAAGGGGGTCAAGGGTGTGTTCAGGTCGGGGTGGGGTGGGGTTTACCGGGGAGTTGGGGGTAGGAACGATTAATTTTACGAACGGAGCATCGGAGCGCCCCGAATCATCTCATGACATTACCAGACAATGTCATGGGAATCGCCCCGTAAAGTAATACTCCGTAAATTAATTGCTCTGTTCTTGAAGAAAAAAACTAGGGATACACCAAGTTCACAAACATACACAGACAAACTTGATATACCACTAACACATTTCTTATAAGAAAAATCTACTGAAAAAAAATCAAAACAAGAAACTTATACCAAAACAAGACCTACGAGGTATATGATTTAATCCTTAATTAAAACATAATTTCACATTGTCGGTCTAATGACATTTCATAGTGTTTTTTATATTTTGTATAAACAATATTTGGCAGTATAAATAAAGGCATGTTTTTTTAAGTTGAAAAAATGCACTTGAAATTTTGAAGAAGTTGAGAATAGCTGAAGTAATTTCATGCTTTTATTAAAATAATATGTTCTAGTACTTCTTTTGTTTTTAATATTTAGAAGGGAGGAAGTATTATTATTATTATTATTATTATTATTATTATTATTATTATTATTACGGTCTAGTGGCTTGACAAAAAATTATAGTGAAACTGGGGGCCGGAGCATGCATTAAAAAGATCAGAGGAGAAGAAATTCATAAAGAAAAAAAAAAGTGTAATTGAAGGAATTTAAACTTGGAAGTTACATCCCCATGTTCTGTACTCTACATTCTGCAAGTTGTATGTTAGTTGGTACGTACATCTTGAATTTCTACAACTTGTGATCCAATTTTTTAATATTTTATAATATGAAAATTTTTAAAATTTTTAATTTTTTAGAATTTTTTAAAATTATTTAGAACTTTTAACCAGACCCTACTGTTGTGTGATTCAACTGGGTTGTTGTTGTTGTATTTAGAACTTTTAAAAAATTATATAATAGTATTTTATAAAAAAAATTTAAATATTAAAGGTTTCTTGTCAAAACATATTTATAAAAAAATGTAACAATTGCATATTTTTCTCAGGTGCTATGCTGGTACGAGAACCACGACGAAGGATGTTGGGGTGACTATGAACTAACCATTCCCGATGGATGGGACTACATGCCCTAAGTCTTTTTTCTGTTTGAATTGGCGATTGATGTTTTTATGCAACATGTTTAGGTAGAGCTGGCAAATCGGCCAGTCAGGTCGGGTTCGGGTTCGGTCACTTCGAGTTCGGGTTATTTCGGATTCGGGTCAATTTGGGTTCGGGTTGAGAACTCTATGTTCATGACCCAATGTCATCGGGTTCGGGTTGACCCAACGGGTTACGACTTTGGTTTTTAAATTTTTAAATTCACATTAACACTTACATTTTCTATTTAATAAGTTTAAAATATCAAAAAAAATGTATTAAATTTATTAGATTATTTTATTTTAAATTATGAAGTAATTTTTAGATATATAAATCAATATAAGGAATTTAAAAAATGCTTAAGTTTTAGAAAAAAGTAAGATTATTATGCAATATAATTAAAATTTTGTCTGAAAATATAAATTTATACACTAAAAACGAGTAGTAAAGTGTATGATTTTGAAAAATTCTTACTTTAGCAGGTCGGTCAGGTCGGGTTTGGGTTCGGTCGGGTTTGACCCATTTTTAGCAAGTCATTTCGGGTTCGGTCAACTTCGGGTTCGGTCATAAAACCCTTTGTTCAAAACCCAATGTTTTCGGGTCGGGTTTCGGGTCAAAAACAGGTCGGGTCATTTTTTGACAGGTCTATGTTTAGGGAATGTACGTACTTTGGTGCATGTTATTTGCCGATGACATCGTACTCATCAGAAACGAGAGAAACTCTATGATAAACTAAAGAAAAATTGAGTCGTCAAGCCTTCAAATCCAAATATTTTCAGTTGATGAGCAGGGCTAAAAGTGGGTATGTTGAAATGTTGAAAGGTTCGTGCTTTAGCGGTTGGGCGAGTGAGGCAATAGAGGAAGAGAGCAACTCACACATAATGCTTAAAAGAGACAAATTTCACTATCTTGATTCGATGACCCAAGAAAATGAATGTTGGGTGAGAATATTATATTGATCATCGTACTGTATCATATGGGCATAAAACAGAGGCTAACTTTAGATGCTTTTTCTGAAAAGAAGATATCGACAAATATGAAAGAAAATTTTTATCCATTAATGGTAAGAACAATCATATTATATGAAACACCATGTCAAGCACTAAAGAAAACCATGTTCATCATCTTCAAATAGCAAAGATGAGCATGATGAGGTGGATGACTGGTTACAAGAAATAGACTCATTTATTAACAACAAATGTTGATATTTATAATAGTACTACATTGTAATAGAGAAATTTATATGGTAATTGTTACTCGTATTTTATCAAAAACAATTATGTTTTGGACTGAATAAGATTGGGCCTTGGCCAATGCCTCGTTTAAGTGGGCCGCGGTGCATTTCTCTCGGTATCGAATACGCCGTACGCGTGTAATCCGGGTTAGGCTCCGAAATTCCCTCCGGGTCCATTTTATTCTCAATTACGGAGTATTATTACTACGAATAGTTTTTATTTTTGATTTAATGTCAAAAATTTACGCAATATCTTTGCTAAATGGTCGTCATTAATCCGAAGGATATAAACGGCCAAGACCGGAGGGCGGCCTCACCGGACGGGAACAAAAAGAGAAGCAGAATTACGATGTCAGAAAGCGGTGGCGTTTTATCGGCGGCGCCGGGGGAGAACCACCGCAGCCTCTCCGCCTCCAATTCTACCCCGAGTAGTATTAATAATAACAACAATTCAATTCCCCATGCTCCGCCGCCGACCGACCGGCCGGTCCGCGTCTACGCCGACGGGATCTACGATCTTTTCCATTTCGGCCATGCCCGCTCCCTGGAGCAGGCCAAGAAATCGTAAGTCTGTTTCCCTTTCTTGAATTTCTTTTCTTTTCTCTCAAATGATTTCATTGAATTTCTCCGAGCGACCGCTGCGCGTGTTTTTCTGGGAATTGAAAGACTCTTCCTTTTTCTTCTGTAATTCTTAGCAGATTCTGATGTTTTTATGCAGGTTCCCAAACACGTACTTGCTGGTGGGATGTTGCAACGATGATACGACGCACAAGTTCAAGGGCAAAACCGTCATGACAGCAGAGGAGCGTTATGAATCTCTCCGCCATTGCAAGTGGGTTCTTAGCCACTTTCAGGCTCTACCCATAATTTGTAAAGTAATTTTATTTGTCTTGGGATTGAATTTCTGGGATGATGGCTCAAATTGTTAACACCCACCTTTATTTGGTCACATTTTATAGCCATGTTAAGAATGCATGCTTACTATGGTGAACATATTTGAGATGGTGATAGCTATATTAGAAATAGAATCGAAGAACACCCTCGAAGTGCTTTACTAGAAATTGTAGGACGAACCGCACAATTCTTTCTTCAAAAGGAAATTGGAACCTTATCTTGGGACGGGCAGGAAAGGAAAGATGAAATCTTTTTTGGGATATAGAGTATTTCAAAACATACTTTATAACTTAATGAGTATTTATTTAACAGTGTGATGAAATTTTTTAGAAAGCGATTTCATACTTGTGGGATTTTATTGAGTATGTTTTTGTTGTGTCATGGAGTATGCGACAATAGGAAACGCTTACCATTTCTTTTGCTGCCGATTTTCACTACGTGTAGGTGGGTTGATGAAGTTATTCCTGATGCCCCATGGGTGATAAATCAGGAGTTTCTTGACAAGCACAAAATTGATTTCGTGGCCCACGATGCTCTTCCGTACGTCTTCCTAAACTTATTTGTTTCTTGTTGCCTCATACCCCTGCCACTTTTTCCACGAGACTTGGAGTGGTAATTTATGTTGTTTAGTGTATTTTCTTTGTCATTTTATAGTTATGCTGATACTAGTGGAGCTGGAAAAGATGTCTATGAATTTGTAAGCATGATGTTTACATTTGATGCGTTTTAAACAGAATCTTCATTCGCTGAAAAGGGGTCTCTTTGCAGGTGAAAGCTGTTGGGAGATTCAAAGAAACACAGCGCACTGATGGGATTTCGACTTCAGACATCATAATGAGGATAGTTAAAGATTATAACCAATATGTCATGCGCAATTTGGATCGTGGATATTCGAGGAAGGAATTAGGTGTCAGCTATGTTAAGGCATGTTCCTTTTTTTCATAATTCGTTCAGCGGGAAGCTTTATAATTATTATATACATTTTATTGGTGCCCTTCGAAAGGGTTTGAGAAGCCATTGTTTATTGTGCAAGCAGGAAAAACGCCTGAGAGTGAATATGAGACTGAAGAAGTTGCAAGAGAAGGTTAAGGAGCAACAAGAGAAAGTTGGCGAAAAGGTAAAACCTTTTTTCTGCAGAGTGTCTATGCAAAAACTTTTATGAGTTGACATTTTTATCCGATCGTTATCCAAGATTCAACAGATACAAACGGTTGCAAAAACTGCGGGTATGCATCGAAATGAGTGGGTTGAAAATGCCGACCGGTGGGTTGCTGGGTTTCTTGAGATGTTTGAGGAGGGTTGCCATAAAATGGTAAGCAAGACAAATGTCACTTTACTTTTTCATGCGTCTCAAAACGATTTTCCCACTTTCGGGCACAAAGGGAGGGTGTTTTTAGACAATATAGACATCTGAATCCTCCATGTTTGGGGGGGTTTGTATTGCTTTACAGGGAACTGCCATAAGGGATCATATTCAGGAAAGGTTAAGAGGGCAGCAGCAGAGTGGTCTGCTGTCCCATGGGAGTAAAGACTACGATGGTGATGATGAAGAGGATGATGATGATGAGTACTATTACGACGACGAGGATGAAGACGTAGAAGATGACGAAGAATATTACGATGATGGTGATGACGACTTGAAGTGCCATGAAAGTACAGACATAAAGAAATAATCTTCTCTTCATTGTTATATATTGTACAGCTAGTTTTTTTTTTTTTTGTTTTTTGTTTTGCTTTGAATATATATATGTGTGTGGCATAAAGATTCAACCTGTTTATGCTTTGTTAAATTAGGAGAATGGTAGAAAAGAAAGACTAACATTTTGTACGATCTTGTTCCGGTTATTGTGTTTTTTTTGTTATTGGGGTGGTTTTTACTTTTTGTAATCGCCCAAAGTTCTTGAGTTTAAGAGTTAAAAAAAAGAGAAGAACCCAAAAATGACTAAAAGAGTGCAAATTTATAAAAATAAGACCCCTTGAAAAGATTTTGGTAGGGCTAACACATTTCCCAATTTACCCATGGAGATAATAATTATTCCATTGCCACAGTATCAACTCTGCCACCACATTGCCAATAGTCCAACACCACTGTGCCACACTGCGACCACCATCATTGCCACACTGCTACACTTTGCCACCACACTATCACCATCATCGCCACCACACTGCCAAACTCCACCACCATACTATCGCCACGGTCGAAACTAATTCACCCCTTTTAAAGTTCACATAAGGGCACTGGAAATACTCTTGAAGCCCCGGGGCTTCAAACCGGGGCTTCAAAATTTCTCTCTCTGCCACGTCAACTTTAACTTACCTCACAGATTCACTGGAAATGGATTTGAAGCTCCGAGGCTTCAAACTGGGGCTTCAAACCTTCATTTTTTACATTTTTAAATATACATCTTCTAAATTTAAATTAATTTATTATTTAAATTAATCGCAATGAGACTAGTGCATTAAAAAAATTACATTCATTAAAAAAATATTACATTCATAAAAAAATACATTCATAAAAAAAATTAATCCAATCGTCAAAACAGGCGATTGATCAAGAACGTTGATGTCGTTGTTCGAGCCCGCGACACCGAAAAAAGCGTGCCAAATCCACAAGTCATTTGAAGCAACAGCTTCGAGCATGATAATAGGTTTGTGATGATCTCCCCGGGAGAATTGACTGTGCCACGCAGTGGGACAATTTTTCCATTCCCAATGCGTGTAATCAATACTCCCAAGCATGTCGACAAAGCCGTGTTTAGCGGCATGCCTTGCCTGTAACTGCTGAATGTCGCTCGTTGTATGCTTGCATAAATATCTTTTATGATAAATTTGAATAATAGCTTTAGAAAATTTATAAACACATGACCTGATGCTCCGAGCCGACATCTTCAAGTATTCGTCGAACATATCAGATACCGTCCCGTACGCGTGAAGCGTTTAGAAGTGAAGTGTGGGCAGTCGCTCGATCCCGGTTTAAACGTTGTCGTCGGTTCCGTCGTCGGGAGGATTCATCTTCTTTTTCTTTGCCTTTTTCCCACCATTGAATACAACTCGTGGCGAAACAACGAAAAATGAGAGCTCTTTTTTCATCGTCTGATGAAGATGATCCCATTTTTAAAATATATTTTATAAATATTTATAATAAATAATAAATATTTTAGAGAGAAGATAGTGAGAAATGTGTGAGAGAAATGTGTGAGAGATAGATTTTTTTGGGGAATTTATAGTTTTTTTTTTAAATTTAGAAATTTTTTTATTTGGGGGGGGGGTAACGGCTAAAATGGAGGAAGCCAACGTGTCAAACGAATGACGCTAAACGAATGATGCTGAGGTAACGCCGCAGGGGGGCGGTGTTTAACACCCCCTGGGCGTGAAAACACCACTAACGCTGCTCGGCGTTACGAGAAGTATCACTGCTCTAAAGCCTCCTAATCCAAAACATCAAACCAATATCATTGTAGAACTTCGCAATAAATGAGAGGTTTAAAATAAATGAATGAATGAATAACATGCAAGTATTTGACTCGGAAGAAATTCCAAAAGAGGAAAACAATGAAAATTTGCAGCATAGAATCTATAGATAGTGCAGGGGGTAAAATCAGAATAATTTACACCGTTCACTCCTATGGAAGGAAATATAGACATGTCACTCATACCGAAAGAAATATAGATATGTCCGTCCTATTTTGGGCTTTCATCTGCTTTTTACTTCTATTAGAGGAGATTTCTAAAAAAAATACTGGTTTTCAATTATTTTACTGTGTTTAAGAGCTAGAAAGACTGAATAGATACATGTGTAGCCTAACTTGTATGAACGCGAGAATAGTGATAGTGATTACAAAACACACAAGAAAAAGGTAATTCAATATTCAAATCCCTTCTAATGAAGATTTACATTATATATAGGTGAAAGTGTAATGTCAATTACTCTCAACAAGTGACTTACATTGTGTACATGTGATTGACATCATTCAAATAATCACCCAGACATTCATAACTTTGACACTTTCACTGTTGTTTAGTGGACCAGACAATAATATACGGAGTATAATCTAATTTTTGGCATTGCTCGATGGCACGTAAGTCTTAGCCTTGTGTCTTCATCAACTCCTTTGCAATTTGAAAAGAGATTGGTCTAGATCGATCCAAACTAGTTTTGACCAGGTTTCGGATCAACTCTGGTGGAGACCGAATAATGCATTCCATAGTGATAAGTGTCTATGTGGGATATAAGACCCACCCTTTGCGTATTTATTTTTGATTTGGATGCTTCACCGTGTAATTGAACCATCTTTATGTCTCCTCATTCCATCAAACTTATTGGAGAGTCACAAATTAAGTCTCAGAGCTCAAGTTTCAAATAAAAAAATTCTAGCATTGACTATTGTTACACAGAGAGACCGAGGAACTATTGGTGTAACATTTTTTAAAAACTCAAAAAAAAAAATGGTACAATTTTTAAATTTTACGGTGAATAATTTTTGCAGAGTTCAAACATAAACAGTGCAAAAAACTCTTCATCTCATGTAATCCTTGACTCTATCATTGCCTAGGCCATGGGGTGTGAGCGTTCGACGTTCGCATCCGATTTGGCAGCCGGTCTTGACGAGGAACACTGCTCCCCCGATCGGGGCTCGAGGCGATGGGCATATGCACGCCGACTTTTACGACTGACAGGTTTTGATTTTTTTACGAATCGACCGTTGGTTCTGAATTTAAAAAAATCCTTTTGACTGGCAAGTTTTTTTAACTTAATGTATTTATTTAAATTAAAATAATAACAAATGTTATAAAAGTCATAATTAAAAAATAAAAAAAGAAAAAAATAAGCCCCATCCCCGAGAACTCTCTCAGACCCAGCCGGACGGTCATTGAGAAGAGGTAAATTGGACTTTGGTCACAGATTGGTGACAAAAAGTAAAGCTTATACCTGGTACTTGCAGAGACCCTAGTTTAGTATAATTGACTCTCATAGCATTTGTCAAGAATCGAACTCAAATTTTACCTCTACTTAATTATAAAAATTAAGAATGTAGAAGTGAAGGTGATATTGATTACGGAACACACCTAGCCGCCTTATATTGACCATTGGACATACCAATTAAATCTCAGAGCTCAATTGTGAAACCAAAAAAAAAAAAACCCAGAGCTTGTCCATTCTTCCATAATCCATAATCCATATCCATCAACATGAAGAAAACAGAGCTTGTGATCATCCCCGCACCCCTCGTGGGCCATATTGTCTCCATTGTTGAGCTTGCCAAGCTTCTGCTCGACAGAGACCACCGCCTCTCCATTACCGTGCTGGTCATTAACCACCCCGTCGACCCTGCCGCTAACACCGCCGTCGACGCCGTTCTTGCCGCCGACCCAAGAATCCGGCACTCCCGTCTCCCCGAGACAGTGCCGCCGCCGCCGCCGGAGGTGCTCCACAAGTCCCCCGAGAACTTCATTTCCACCTACATAAAAAGCCATACGTCCCTTGTCAGAGACGCCATCGTCGAAGACGTGCTGCCGTCGGCCTCCGGCGACTCCTTGCTCGCCGGGATTGTGTTCGATTTCTTCTGCAGCTCGATGGTGGACGTGGCCAAGGAACTCGGAGTTCCTTCTTACCTGTTTTTCACCTCCGGCGCGGCGCTCCTCGGGTTGAATCTTTATTTTCCAGCCCGGGAAAAGGAATACACCCTGTCGGACCCAGACACGGTGGTTTCCACCTTTGCCTGCCCGATTCCGGCTAGGGTTCTTCCGATGTTCGCATTTGTGGAAGAGGGTTTCAAGTCATTTGCCGAACACGGCAGAAAATTCGCCGAGTGTGATGGAATGATCGTGAACACGTTCGAGGAATTAGAGCCACATGCTATCAAAGCTCTGTCGTCGGATCCGGATCTCCCGCCGGTTTACGCCGTCGGGCCGATGCTTTCCCCTCAGAAGCACCACGCCGGGAAGGAGGAGATCCTCGATTGGCTGTCTCAGCAACCGCCGTCGTCGGTGGTGTTCCTCTGTTTCGGAAGCCAGGGAGGGTTTGAGGCGCCGCAGATCTGTCAAATTGCGGCGGCGCTGGAGCGGAGCGGGCACCGATTTCTCTGGTCGATTCGGCGGCCGATTTCAATCGACACGCACGCTCCCGCCGGGGAAGTGCCCGATTTTGACGAGATCCTGCCGGAAGGGTTCGCGGAGAGGACGAGAGGCAGGGGGAAGGTGTGCGGGTGGGCCCCGCAGCTAGAAGTCCTGGCGCACGGCGCCACGGCGGCGTTTGTGTCACACTGCGGCTGGAACTCGGTGCTGGAGAGCGCGTACCACGGCGTGCCGATCGTGACGTGGCCGATCTATGCGGAGCAGCAGCCGAACGCGTTCCAGGTGGCGAAGGAGCTGGGGCTGGCGGTGGAGCTGACGCTGGATTACCGGAGATCGGAGGCGGCGGAGCGGCTCATATTGGCGGAAGACATAGAGAAGGTGATCAGAAGCGTGATGGATGCGGAGAATCCGGTGAAGAAACGCGCCAAGGAGATCGGAGAGATTGGGCGGAAGGCGCTAATGGACGGCGGATCTTCGTCCATCTCTCTCGACCGTTTGATCAAGGATATTATTAATAATAGCATCAAAATTACTTTGTCCCACTAAATTCGGTCCTTAAATAAACAAACAAATTCTCCATACAAAAATAATCCTGTTTCTATTGATTATTTTTTTGCCTAATTGAGGTAGATCGCACATTCTCGATCATTTTTGAGGTAGAAGATGATTGACGAGCTTCCCCAATTGTGGAGAAAAATATGTTAGTGAAGCTCAATTCAAGACAAGTAGTACATGTTATTATTATTTATGAACTTCATCAAAATGTCTTAATCTCTTATTTCACACTTTTTATTAAATAAAAAGGATCACACAACCAAACCTTGAACCTCAATTGAGAGTAACAATGCTTTTTTGTAGAAGAAAGGAGAATTTTTTTAAAGGAGTACATATATTTTTATTAAAAAATAATAAAATATTTTTAATAAAAAAGGCTAAACTCTACCATTAGTCCTTCAACTTTATCAATTGTGCACGATTGGTCCTTAAGTTTTAAAAATCCATAAATAGTCCTTCAACTTTATGAGTTATGCACGATTGGTCCTTCAAGTTTTAAAAGTGCATAAATAGTCCTTCAAGTACACGTCAACCCTCTGTATAAGGTCCTTTAAGCAGTAAATGTTAAAAGCTAAATGGAATCTTAGCTCCATATAATACGGAGTAGTCGTACCTAGTAGAATTTATTCGTATTATATGAAACAAGTATTTCGTTTAACTTTTACTCCCTCCGTCCCAAATTATAATGCCTGTTTACTATTCACAAGGTCAAACTTCATTCACTTTCTTTCTCTATTTTCGTTAGTAAATTGATAAAATAAAATATTGTTAACACTACTAGTTTTGTAGATCTTTTGATGTAGTATTTTGATATGTAATTTTTATTTTTTAATTATATACCATTTGTCATTTAAAATGATTTAAAAATAATTTCAGTCAAACATCGTAAACCGAAACAGGCGTTATAAAATGGGACGGAGGGAGTAATATTTACTGTCAAAAGGACTTCATATGGAGGGTTGACTTGTACCTGAAGAAATACTTATGGACTTTTGAAACTTGAAGGACCACTGGTGCAGAACTCATAAAGTTGAAGGACTATTTATGGACTTTTGAAATCTGAAGGACCAATCGTGCACACCTGATAAAGTTGAAGAACCAACGGTGGATTTTAGCCAATAAAAAAATACGTTAAAAATGTAAAAAATGATAAAAATAATGATTTGCCACTGCAGATATACCACTCCACTCATTTGCCACACGCTGACTGAATTAGTTTTAATTGACTAAAAGATTTCACGTCACCGTATAGCATTTCATTTCTTACTTGTCATTGTGCATGCTCTAAATTCTATTCAATTTCATAAAAAAGAACCAAAATCAAATATAAAATTACTCATCTGAATTTAATTCCAATTTGGCTTAAAATCAAACATCTTTGTAAAAAGTAATGAACAACCCCATTTCTAACAAAAATGATAAAATACAAACTACCTAAAAATGGGATTTGAACATTTACTTCCAACCCAATTCGAACCTCTCCGTAATTCATATAAGGTAATGTTTAGGAACTAGATTTCATTTAAAATATTAGGATTTCGATGCCAATATTTGAAATCTCATAATTTTAAATTCTAAATATTGTTTGGTAAATTAGAGGATTTCAATTTTGGAATTTAAATTTTGAAATCGATAAAGACACTGACGGAAGCATTTTGATATTTATGGACTTGTTATTGCATAATGGGAGATCGCTCTTCAAACCCAAGTTATAAATTAAACAAAAGTGAGGCATGAACTTGTAAATGACGACATTGGTGAGGTGTTGATTTGTAATTGACTTTCTTTTAAATTAGAAGAATTTGGTCAAAATTCAACTCAAAATTTTTTGAGTTCCAAAGAAATAATTTAGTTCAAATCTAAATTTGAAGTCTAAATGTAAATTGCCAAACACACAATTAAATTATGTGTATGCCCTAAATTAAGTACTTCCCAAGAGGATTCACTTTGCTTCTAAAAAACGAAAGCCTCACTTTCAAACAATTAATAAGCACACTGCTATCGTATATAGTTCGAAACTATATTCATTCAATTTCATTAAAAAAAACTCGAATCAAACCTAAAATTACTCATGGAAATGTTATCATCCTAGTGACTCAAATCAACCTCACATGAAATTAAGCAACTCTTTTGATAAATAAAGTAATTAGTGCTCCACATGAGCTCCACATCAACCTTTTTGAGTTAAGCAACTCCTTAAGAGCTTTACATTAAAGATGTCCAATGACGTTAGTAAAACGTACTCGCTCCGTTTTAAAAAGAGTTGCATGTTGTTTACGAGATTTGACAGAAATTATTTTCAAATCAATTTATTTAAAAATTTGTTAGAACTTAAAAAATAAAATTTACTCCGGTATATGTTTAAAATTGATGAAAACTACGAATAAATGAAAAATAAGTAATTTTTAAATAGTAAACTGTGGCATTCTCATTGAATAGTTTTAATGAATTTGACTAGATTTCTTATTTGACAAATAACTAAAAACAATTTAATTATTTTACCCTTATTATTATATATTTATTAGGAAATATTATCCAAAATAACTTTACTTGTTCTTTTAAAAAATAATCTTACCTTTTTCACAGTGATGCATAATGATCTCAGCTTTACTGAAATTTGTGAGTTTTGAGTCGCCGTTAAACAACTAACGGCCGGTTAACGCTGCCTATTTTGTGCAACAAAATGAAAGTTAAGATCAGATTATTTTTTATGAATTTTCATTTTGAATTTATTTGTTTCTTTTTTTTTTTTGAAATTTTCTCTTAAACTTTTGAAATGAGTTTCAACCTCCATCATTTATTTTTAAAAGATTAGTCTTACATACAAAAATTAAAAAAAATACGGAGTATAAAATAACATAAATGAGAAAAATAAAAAATAAAAATTTAAGGAAATTAAAAAATCAATAAAAACTTATATAAAAGAGATAAGAAATAAAACTAAAATATTTAGAGAGGTGGGTTCTAGCGTAACGTAGGTAACATATATATTTATTCAAAAATATTACGGAGTATAAAACTTTTGTTCTAATTTTGAAATAGGTAACATATATATTTATTCGAATTCATAAATAAAATAATTTACAAAGATACAATTTTACATATTACTTGAAATATAAAATTTATTTAGAGATTTTTGTTGGTGTTGGTGTAAAAGGTAATTCGATTGAACTCATCGGGGGGAGGAAGTTGAGAAGTGAGTGGGATTGGTCACGGGGGGGTTGACTGGCTATGATATATGATATGGTTCACGGGCGGCACAGTACACACGCAAAAGGCCAGAGACAAAAGAACCAATAATAGTACTCTCTCTCCATATGTCACTATAAAAGAATATTTATCAATCATAAAAAAATTATTTATCTAAATAATTTTATTAATTATTTGATAAAATAAAATATTTTTATTATCTCTTATTTTGTAAGAAAAAGGACTAGAGTAAGAGTAAATTATAGAAAATGTATCAAAATAGGAATTCAATATTTTTACTTCCAAAATAAAAGTTAAAATGCATATATAATGTCAATCATGACATAAAGACATTTCTTAGAAATTTATGCAAACTTTTATTTTGAAAATTCAAATAATACGTTTCTATTTTGATACTTTCTCTTTGTTTTATTTCTATTTAGAATAATTTCTTTATTTTGTAAAACTTTTGATATACTACTTCGCCCTCTAAAAGATTGTCACAGTTTGACTTTATGAATTATGAAAAAAATATGTTTATTTATAATGTAAATTTAGTAAACTTTTAATTATTATAAAATATAGCTTTAAAATATAAAATTTTTATAATATTTAATTATTTTAAACTATATTTAATTTTTGGTTAAAAGGTGTCACAATTTGACCAATAATTTCAAACTGTGACAATCTTTTAGGAATGGAGAGAATATTTATTTAATATGTAAGTTTTATATTTTATTTATATACTCCGTACTAATCTTTATAAAAAAATAAATTGAAAAAGAACTTAAAAGTTTACTTAATTTTGCGTAAAGTGTAATTCATTTACGAATAAAAGCAAATAATATACTTGATCTATCTTTCTTCGACTAGATCACGTTCCGGCTGACCCCCCGCCTTCTTATAAATTTATGAGTAAAAACACTGCGAATCAGCGTTAAAGACTTTGATTAACTAGGCGAGAGGACCAGTTTGATAGTTTAATGAATTACGTAACACGCTTTCAAATTAAAGTTATTTTGGGATATACCAAAAATACTTTGATCAGATAAGATGTTAATCAAGAACATGCCCTTCGAAATCCAGTATCTCAACCATACTTGCAAGTCTCTGAATAAATCTAATAACACAAAATAACCGATGACATTAAAATTACCAACAAAGGCAGCAGGAAAGGCTAGCTCGGTAGTTTGTCGTTTATTATTCCCTTTGGTCGTCAGAACGAATCCCGATGGCGATCGACGACGACGTACGCTCGCCGGCCATTGTTGACGTTTCTTTCATCACGCACGACCTGTTTCTGTCCCTCTCTCATTTTCATGTGTCGGCAACCAATCACTTTTTTTTTCTTTTTTTTTTTACCAGTATTTTTTTGTCTGGAGCAAGAAAAAAAAGAAATACAGGCCGGCAGATTTGTACCATTCCCGCCTATTGTTTTAAGAGATGGTATTGGGTCCAACAAGTTGCAGTGATCCGTTTGGTCACCACTAGGGTTGTAAACGAATCGAATCGAATATTCATAACAAATATTCATATTTGTTAAGATGGAGTGATATTCGAATTCGAATTCGAATTTGGTTCGAATATTTTTTAAGATTCGTATTCGGTTCGTTATATTAAACATATTCGGTTCGTTTAAATATTCGATTCGTTTAAATATATTTGGTTCGTTTAAAAATATAGTTCATTTAGATTTTAAAAATTTTTATAACCATTTGATATATATATATATATATATATATATATATATATATATATATATATAATTTGTATAATTAGATTTATATTCCTTATATATTTGTCAAACTCACGAATCGAATACCCTTGATTCATATTCGTATTTGATAAGGATTCGAATATTTATTCAGATTCGCTTTCGTATTCAAATTTGAAAAAATCGAATACGAATCACCTTAAACGAATTCGAATCACGAATCGAACAAAAAATATTCGATTCATTTACAACCCTAGTCACCACCCAAACTACTACTCCCTCCATCCCTTGAAAAACTTCTCTTTTTGATTTTTAAAGAATTTAAGGAGAGTTTATTTTGGTCATGACTTTCCAAAAATGCCCTTTGATGTAATGAGTAAAGTAGAATATGATGGATAGATTAATAGAAAAAAGTGTGAAGTGATAGGTAAGTTAAGAATTAATAGGGGTAAAAGTGCTTTTTAATATGAAAAGAGAAGTGTTTTTTGGGACAGATGAAAAGGGAAAGGGGAAGGATTTTGTGGGACGGATGAAGTTCGTAAATTATACTTCGAAGATCATATATTTTCTCCATTTCAAAATAGATTATAAATTTCTTTTCTCTTCTTTTATTTATTTGTGTGTTTTTATTAAATATTTGATAAAATATTCTTTTTTTACATGTATTGTTTTGTAGAACTTTTGACATAATTTTTTAATATGTGATTTTTATTTCTTATAGATATACCAATTTGTAAATAAAATAATTTCAAAAAATGATATATTTTGCCTCTTATCTCCCTATTTATAATCAAATTAGGGACAGATGGAGTATATGATTTTTCCATTAATGAATTAAGTTCTAACCTTCTACATTATATTATTTTCTCCTGTCCTGTAAAATTTTTTATTTTTCTTATCTTACATGTTTAAAACAACTTTAAGTTTAAAATTTATGCAATTCATCGGGAAAATAAGTAATTTAATCCCAATTCAAACCACTTATTGTTTATGAGGTTTGGCTAAAGCTATTTTAATTCATTTCATTTAAAAATTAGTGAAAAATATAAAATATATAGTAAAATTTATATATTTAAAAATTATATCAAAAGTTCTATAAGACTAGAGGTGGTATGATTATATTATTTGAGTTTGGTTCCGGTGAGAAAGGGATCTAATGAAAGAAATAAGAATACCTTATAGTCATTAGATCTTGATCCATCTAGATGATTCTTATGATTTACATACGGGGCATTTTGGGATTTTCGCTTCTTAGTCGTACCTTTCCTATTATATCTCCTTAGAATTTGCGCAGGACTTCCATACTTTTTGGCTTCCGTTTTTTCATCTGCTAAGTAATTCTCTTTGTTTCTTCATCAAAGGCCAAACTTTGCAGCAGAAATTGAGGTTTGTTCTCCTAATTTCTTTTCAATTTCTTGATCAATTCATCATCAACCCATGTTTCTTTTTAATTTTATGGCTTTTCTTGAGGTGGTGCAAAATTTCTCCGAGGTTAGAGATCGGCAAAACACTCCCAAAGATCTGAAATATTATGTGATTTTTTTGTTGGTTTCCTTTCGTGGTTCGTTTTTGTGTGTGTTGTTGTTAGTCTATTTGCTCCGCTTTGGTTCAAGGCACTATGATGAATACAAGGTGTTTGATAAAATGTCTTAAAGAATCAAATGAACAAAATTGGTGGTGAGGACATCCTTAATGCAGTCGAGGGATCTCTTAATGCCTCAAAACAACCTCAATATGCATTTCCATAAATTGATAATTGACACAATCAGATGTCTCACACAAGGTTATGCGTTCTTGTCGTGAATAATTTATAAACAATCTTTTGTTTGCTTCTTTATTTATTCTAATATTTAAGTTATGTGTATTTTTTTTGAATATATACCAACTCTTGAATCAATGTTTTTATTGCTTCTCTTGTACTCAAATT
>OOIL02004591.1:2067840-2129456 GCA_900332095.2 Cuscuta campestris | reverse complement strand
CCACCGTAAAGCCGCCGCCATATTCGCCTAAACCTCCCACCGTGAATCCGCCACAGCCATACATACCTAAGCCTCCCACCGTTAACCCTCCGCCGCCAGCAGTGACGCCACCCTACGCGTCCCCAAACCCGCCGCCGCCGGTGATCATCACTCCGCCACCAACTCCACCGGTCGTCAAGCCGCCGCTGCCGCCGGTGGTGACGCCACCCTACACTCTGCCAAACCCACCTGTCCAAGAGCCGCCGTGTCCGCCGCCGGCAAAGCAGCCGACGTGCCCGATAGACGCGCTGAAGCTGGGCGCGTGCGTGGACCTGCTGGGCGGGCTGGTGCACATCGGAGTAGGGCAGGGCGGGGCAAAGGACACGTGTTGCCCGGCGTTGAACGGGCTGGCCGGAGTGGACGCCGGAATATGCCTCTGCACCACCATTAGAGCCAAGCTTTTGAACATTAATATAATTCTGCCCATTGCCCTCCAAGTTCTGGTCAACGACTGTGGCAAGATTCCGCCCGAAGGTTTCCAGTGCCCCACTTCCTGAGTTTTCGGGTCGGGTCGGGTATTTTATACGGAGTAGTATTTGAACACGTTCATTCGTCGTCAATCCGCTGTTGCATGTTCTTTTTTTTTTGTTCTCGTTTATGTTGTCTTTTTTTTTTGTTGTTGAATTTTGTGTGGTCTTATTATGCTCTCTTTGGATATCTTGATTATCTGATCTTTCCAAAAAACATCCAAGTTTTTGTGTGTTTTTTTATTTTCTGGGAATCCAATAATATGAAACTTAAGACTTCTTGATAGAAAATTAAGGATACCCCGAAATATATTTTAGATAATATGAGACTTAGAGTACTCCTTAGGTACATTTAATCTATTTGACCGTTAGAATTAAAAGTTTTAGTATATTGGTAAATACTAAATTTTACCTTCATAGTTATTATGTTATTAAATTTAAATAATAAAATCCTTCCGTTTCTCATAATAAATAAACTTTTATTTTTAATGCCTAAATGGATGGAATGTATCTTCGAAGTATAATATCACAAATTTTAAAGACACCGGAGTATATTTTAAATAATGTGGGATTTAAAAGTTCTTATCAAAAAATCAAGAGTGCACAAATTATATTTCAGATAATGTGAGACATGTGACTTCGTGAGTTATTACCTGAAAATTGAGAGTATCAAAAAGTAATTTTTTGTTACATTTAGGCACTTCACTGTGGGGCGTGCCCCCAGGGCAGCAGGGCTTCACCATCCCTCACGCCCTGTCAAGCCGCCTTTACTGTGAAGCCCCCTTGCTGGGTGATGGCAATCCCGTCGTGGTGACTCTTCTCTATTTTTATTTTTATTTCAACCAATTAAAATTTAACACATAATCACTTCAATCAATCAAAATAGTCTATATTATTACGCCATCACTTTTTGGTCACGCCCATCACATTTTTTTACTCACACCAACCACTTACTAGGCATCTGCGTGCACTCTATCAAGTCATCATCAAGCCGCATAACACATCGTCTAAAGACATAAAATAATGTTATGTTTTGAGTGTGATGTTATACTCCAAACATGATTTGAGAATTTCATGTCAAGTACTCCCTCTCCTTCCATATCTTCAACCGATTCATCATTCCCTCTAATTTGAAATGATTCATCCTCTTCCAACTACTGTATTAAATTTGAAATTGGGCAATTTCCATTAAATTTGTTTTTGTTGTTTTTAATCTAGATCTATCTTTGGCTTCCAAAAACAATTTGGATCCATCATCTTCCAATGATTGAGTCCATGACAGCGGTTCCCATGCAAAGCTTCCAATAATTCTGAAGAATTTTGCTGGTTTTCAATCGATAGGTGTAATTTATGAATAATACTTTACTATTATAACTCCTCGATAACTTTTGTTTGTTTGCTTGAATGTTGTTTCTTGATCATTTCATAAAATAAAATATTTTTGACACCTCTTGTAAATAAAATTGTTTTAAAAGTCACAAATTTTGTACGTTAATCAAAAGAGATAATTAATTCATTGTGAGACGCATTGAGTAAAATCTTTGAGGGCTATTGGATCTCAAAAACTAAAAATACCTCTCTCCCGTTGTAAGGATCAAACTTTGGATTTTCCTTGTCTGCAACTCTCAAAGTAGTTTTTAAACAATCCCTTGTTGGTTTATTCTTTGAAAGAACTTTATCTTTTTACTTTACCAAGTTTTAAAAATTGTTAAAATTAAGAGCAGTGCAATTTAAAATTCATCACTGTATAGATCCAACTGGGTTGTTGTATAGAAAAACTATAGCCATCCGTCAGTCCACATATTAAACAAGAGGCTTAATTTCTGTGAAAACCTCTTCTGAAAGGAGTTTTATTCATTCAATTTTTTTGGGCAAAATTCATTCATATTATGCACTCTCCAAAATTTATTTCATCACAACTCAAATTCACAATCGAGTTTCAACTTTCAAGAAACCTTGAGTAGCAAGAACTGAAACAACCTGTATTGCAGGTGTCCAAGGTAGTACTTTACATTTTGAAATACGGAGTAAAAAAAACATTCATTTTTGAGCGATTCAACAAAAAAAACACTAATTGCTTCAACTTTCATGTGTATGCCTTGAAACTAGCAGAGCATGACAAGACTAGCAGAAAAAATTAAAGAGGAACCCTTTCATTGTGTCATTCTACATAGATATATGTTGACACAAGAAACTCTAACTCGATTACTTGCAAATTGAACACATTAAATATTGTGATGAGACAGAGGGCAATTTGGGAACAAACCTTCGACGACCCATCATCTTCTTCGGACCACACTACTTTGCCCGCGTTGAACCCCACCACCGGTTGGTTGTTGAATTTGGCCGGGAGCAGGAGCATGCCCAGTAGTCTGTTCTTCGGCCATATTCATGGCTTGGGTGACCGCGTTCATGACTATGAGGCCCAGAGGGATCAGATACATCCACTGAAACAGACATAACATAAACTCAGTGGGATTTTTGTGCTAAGGGGGTGGGTGCAATGAAGCAAATCAAAGTACAAATTTTGTTTGGTTGAGTGTGTTCTCACATATTTAGCCCAGAATGATTTTTCAGGTGGCTTTACGTCTTCGCCTTCTGGATTCTCAGCCACAGTTTCTGAGAGTATTGGAGTTCTGCTCCAAAAAAAATACAGGCTGGTCACCGGTTTAATCATAATTTAACACTTTTCATAGAGAATTGCAAAAGCTAAAAATGAAAGGTCAGCATAAGAAGAGTCCGTTTGGAACCCAGAAAATGCTAGGGGTAAGATTATAAGAAGGATAACATAGTCGGAAGTTGGAAAGTAAGAATATCTGAGGGAAAATATAGGGGTAAAAATCAATAAACTAATCTGGGGTAATTGTTGATATTTGATTTAGTTATTTGAGTGTATGAGGACTAATAAATTTAAATACATGTAAAAGCATTAGTTAAAAACAAATCATATTTCCTTTTCCCTTTCCATAGTAAAACCAACAAAAGAAAATAACCTCTAATTTTTTCTTTTCCTTAGCATTCTCCGGGATCCAAACATCCGCAAAACGAAGATATATACAGAGTAGCTAACAGCTTTCCAAAGTGTTCATTATGTGAAAAAAATAAGACCAAATCCATCCTTCTTATCTAAGACTCTTACAGCATCATATAACATAAATAAAGCAAACTACGTCGCATAATTCTTCATGGTCCATAGATATTCCCTAATAAGCTTTCCATTTGCTATAGACATGTCTATAAAGATAATGAAATTGGGTAGGGCAATTAATTTAGAAAGAATATCAACCACACAATTCTTTCATTTCAAGAAAATGGAAATATTGCTCTGAAACCAAAAAAGGAAGATAGAAAGTTACTTGGTAGCCTGCTCGGTTGTTTTTAATACCGTGTACGAGTTAAAGGACCACTTTGAAGGCTGTGAAAAAGACGAAAATATGTACTTCAGAAAAGTTTGTAAACCCTGGGTTACTTGCTAGATACACCATACCAATTGATGTAATGATGCTAGGATCATATAACAATAATGCTCAAAATTTATTACAGCATATTCTACACCAGACATGCAACTTCTATTACAAAATGAAATTCAACTTCAATATTTGAAAAAAGTGAAGTAGCATCATGCAAGCAAAGACAATGAGTCTTTTTTTTTCAAACATCAAAATGTCAATGCTTTATTACATCCACTTCACATAAAGGAGTTTTTAATAGCGTCTAGTGTTAAAGAGCTTGTAAAGGTATATGGTGCACCTGATTCAAATCTATTAGCAATTATATGAGGTTCAAGCATATTTTAGAATATCCTTTCATCCAGAACAAGAGAGGCATAATTAGCACACAAGTGTACACCACAAAATGCATCAATTGATAACGGAATGAGTGAATGATAAAAACCATTGGGAGGGGGCTCAGATTTGAGATATAATCATTCACTTGGGGTCTTTTTTCAATTCAGAAATGATATGGAAAGAAAATGTAAAGGAATTTTACCATTATAAAATTATATAATGGTAAAATAAATATTTGTTCAAACTCCTTTTGATTATATATTACCATTATAATATTATATAAATATTAAGAAACACAAATTAAAATTTTAAAACTTTTAAATCAAACTTGAGTTCTTTTGTATTTTCCAAGGTAAACCCAAGTATGCAAAACTATTTTCATGAGCTTTTTTCATAACCCTGTTCCACATTCCAAACATAGCCTTAAGGTTTGCTTTTGCCTCATGTATACCACCAAACCCCTATCAGGGAATGAAGAAGGCAGTTCATGAATAATGAAGTGTTCTAGAATAATCTAACTAAATGAATCCGCAAACAAAATTCCAAACAGTGGAACCCTTCTCATTTTATATACTGCTTCAGAAGGAAATGCAGCCGTCAAAGTTCGAAACATCTGATCGGTCGTGCAATGTTGATCAGTAAAGGTTGCAGCACATTCATAAGGTTTGGTCATTGTACAAGACTTCTTTGGCTGCCACACATGCATGTTTTGGATGAGGGTATAGACAAAATTAAAGTTTATTGGTTGGGGCTTACAACTTTAAAGGGTCGAGGATACGGACATGAACCAGGAGAACCATAACTAACACCAATAATGTTGACACCCTCCTGCAATATACATGTGATAAAACCAGAGTTATTAATTAGACAAGAAGATTTTGATTTTTGAAGGTGCCATGAACATGAATGGCTGTGTAAGTTTTCATAAATATCAAGTCTACAAATTTATTTCAATCCAGTTACTCAATAGTCAATACACTCCAACCCCAGAACTTAATATTCAAGTTAATACGTAAGAGAGCAAAGATAAAGAAGAAGCTTAAAACCAATTTAGGATAATGCGTAGATGACAATAGATTCTAGCGTTTGACATTACCATGTGTATGGAAAAGTGTTCGTCCAAACCATCCCGGGGAAGGCACCTCTGGAAAAATTCAAAAGTGCTGTCAACCATCTCATTGAGGAAAATAAACTTCACAGAATACGTTAAATATATATATCAATAGTGCATTTTTCATACAACGGGTGCAAAGTCAAGTAAGTAGAAAGTAGAAACCCCAATTTTATTCCATCAAGTTTATTGCATGTAAAATGTTAGAGAGAGAGAGAGAGAGAGAGAGAGAGAGAGAGTAAATGATTGCTCAGCCAACACCAGCGATAGAAGGGATAAAGTTCCATAAAGGAAGGGAAGGGAGAGTATTATAGAGGAGAGGAAGGGAGAGGATGATATCTTGTTTGGATTAAATACTTTGAATGAAGGAAGCATTAACAGTCGCAGGAGTGAGGAAGCAGCGCAAGAAATTGAGCTAGGAATTCCTCAAGCAAAAGCAGTCGCAGGAGTGAGGAAGCAGTGTTGCTTGTGGCCCCCTGGTGGCCTACGCCAGTGGTCTGCCATTGCCTGAACATTGTCGATCACGAAACGCTGCTCCAGTATGTGCTCCGCGATGAGGATGACTCTGATGATGGCAATTCTGATATGGTGATTCTGAGAGCACGGGCAATGGTAAGTAACGAAATGGAATGCCACACGTTGACGTGGCACATTTCAACCAATAAAAGACAACCCACTCAGCGTGTGGCAAGTGAGTGGAGAGGCATCTCATGCAGTGGCAAGTCATTGTTTTTGTCAATTTTTATGATTTTTTAATGCATTTTAATTATTAAAAATTATTTCATTTATCTTTTTTTAAATAGATGTACTCTTTTTTTAAAAAATTTATTTCTTCTAAAAAATAAAAAAATAAAAAAATAAAAAAAAGAACTGAAGATGCCTCGCGCCTCACACGCTTGGCATGGAGGGAGGCTGAAGCCACGCGAGGCAAATTGCCGAGTATGCTGATGTGGCGCAGCGAACGAGGAAATGCCTCGCCGCTGCGCATGCTCTGATGACGAGGAGTGCCCTTGTTCTCCTTCCTTCCAAGTGACTCTGATTTGGTGGGATCACTTTTGAGGGAAATGGAGGGTCTCCTCTCCTCCCCTCTTTTTCCTCTCAACCTGTTTACTTCCAAACCAAACGTAGCATAAATTAACCCCCTCTTTCCGTTACCCTCCCCTTCCCTTCCCTTCATTCTCCCCAATCCAAACGCACTATAAAAGAGTGCAGCAACACCTCTGTTTTGCATACTGAATGGTAAATTTTCACCCATTACTCTTTTATTTACTACCCGGTAGGCTTTATTCGCTATTCAATGTCAATACATAATACACTTTACCCTCAAACCATTGTTCGGACAGCGCAGCTGACATTGACGTAGGTGATGCTATATACAATACAATTTTTAAAAGAGTTGAAAGGAACATAACTTGGCATTCATATGTATACACAGTTAATCACTCATATCTTCATAGTTCATATCAAGCTTTTAGATGCACTTTACTGTACAGTTTCATGGCATGCAAGCATGGTTAGAGTCAAACTTACAGCTTTTACTGATGAGACCACATACTCCTTTCCAGGTTGGTTCAACACATTCGATGGCAGTCTTATGGTATAAAAATCATCGCTTTCCAAGAGTTTCTGAGTAACACAAATAAATCATCATAAGAGACATGTCACAAATGGAATGAACTAATGAAGAAGGCTCAAACGTATTAAACTAGACCAAGGAGTTACTCTGAAATTTTCTTTCTCGGCTTCAGTAAAAGAACTTCTGGAGAAGCGGAGTTTTGTGAGCTTCTGATACATTTGATTCAAATAAAGTATTAGTACATAATAATCAATTAAACTTCTCTCGATTTATAATTAGGCATAAATAGGCAAAACACATAAGTGTATCTTTACCAAGAAACTATTTTGTCAAACTTTAATTTCTTCTATCATTCTAATGAAGATGAGAAAAAAAAGGTATGCCAACTCTTTTCAATGCATAGGCCACTGTTGTTCACATGTAAATAGAAAAAAGTATAGATTTTCCTGAATATATCTTCAAAAGCTATATTCTTTGAGTTCCAAGACCTTGTTGCTAATCAGTAGTTCACTAAGATACTTCTGATCAGACGGAGCAGAAAGGATGTATCTTTTCAGGTTATATAAATTATAGTGGCTATTGTACACTAGGAGAGCGCCCAATTAAGGGGATGGAATTTCCTTATTTGGTTTAAAATACAGCTTAAATAAAATATGGTTAACACAATTTCAAATCCCTGAATAAACCCTTAATATAATAAGGTGTCATTTCGAAATCCCTAAATAAACCCTAAATAAAGTTAGGAGGAACACATTTCCGAATCCGCCATTGAAATAGTCATCAGGTGTTAGATGTTTCACTATTGATTTGAATCTCAGTAATTATACACACCCGACAGTTAAGGGAAAAAAACTGTTCCAATAGGTTATGGGCCAGTTTAATTGCAGTGCAGAGATAACGAGATGATATGAAAGGGGGTGGGGATGAACCTGGCCGCTGTGAGAAGAGGTTTTGAGGCGAGCGGTGAAGGTGCCTGCGGGTGAAAAATCTGAGACTCCGAATGCGTGTTCCAAAGAGAACTGGACCTTGGAATCGCCGTCGGCAGCAGAAGATTTCTTTCCGGGGGAATGGACACGAGAAGGTGGAGATGGCGATGCAGTGGCGACATCAGGATGAGGAGATCTGATCTCTATCCCTCCTTCGAGACCGAAATCTTCGTCTTCGACGAGGAGCTCGTCGGACTGGAAACTCAGGCAAGTCTTCTGAGTGGTAGCAATGAACAGCAGGAGGAGAATGAGAGCGGTGATCGGCGCCGGAAATTTGCTGCTCATTGTTTCTGCTCTTTGAAGACGGAGTCTTCGCTTAGCACTGACCTTCCTTCCAATAATAGTTCCAACTTCCAAGTCAAATTGTGGATCATAACTATTTTAATAATTTTAGTATTATTTTTATAAAAAAATTATAAAGTAATACTCGTAATATTTTTATTTATTTAAGTAGAAGTAAAACATAGGGAGTACTGATTATTCTACAAACAAAAGCCTTTATATTATGACAATGTGATATTGTATATTGACATTCTATAATATTTTATTAATTATTAATATTATAAATTGACATTGGTAATATTGTAACTTCTATTTTAAAACAACAACATGAAAGTCATATCTCGATTCTTTTTCGACAAGATTGTCAAGGGTTCGTTAATGATTACCTGTTATGAGATGTGCATGAAAAATACGAGATCAGTTGCTTCGCCGTCCAAAAATTAATAACATTGTCTTCTCGACATGGGGGTACTAGATCTCGGGCACCCTAAGCATCTTGCTCATGTCATAGACCAGGCACGTGTTGGATTCTGGTCTCTTCCTTCATCAAGGACAATCTGCCACTGCTATATACATGACCAACACCTCGCCATGTTCTGGCTTCGTTAAGGCTAGAGGATTAGCTAAATATGCATTTGGCTCTATGAAAGCTTTCTGACACTCAAGGGTCCATTTTTGTTTCATGATCATAGAAAACAATAATTTTCTCTCTGCAAGTTTTCACAAAAAATTGTTCAAGATTACTAATCGCCGTATCAACTACTGGATTTCCTTTATGTTACCTACCTAGATATTACATTTTCAATATCATCCTTACATTTTTTGAGTTTACCTTTATGCTTTTTCTCGCTCCCCATGACCTAGCCCAAGAATTACTGCTCATATACCGCAAACCAATACTTAGTATTTAATCTCAAATTAGCCTTATGCATGACCGTAAATATGTTAACGAGATCTACCATATTTTGAAAAAAATTGTCACATGTCACTCTCTTGACTTCTTTTACATCATTCGTAGATTGCATTTCCAGTATTGTACTTACTTTTTCCGTTCTAAAATGATTTGGGGTATAAAATGGAGAGAGATTTTATTTCATCATATAATACATTACTTAACGTAAAATATCATTAAGTTTCATTGAGACATTAAAGTGTGATAATGAAGTTATCAAATATACGCAGTAATATCTCAAACCACCATAACAAAATAAAATAGAATCCCTATATCAAATAATAATCAAATATATCAATTTGACATTAAAAAATATTTTATGTATGAAATCAAAATGGTCTTAAATTTTATGCACAAAAATTGTACATCATATTTTATAAAATAAAGCAACAAGAGAACAAGGAAGAAGGGGAACTGGATCGGAGGAGGAATACGAATGGCGAGTCTAATTTTCACCCTGTCCCTAACTTGTATCTTCCCGGCTTGCTTTGCCGCATTCGTCTTGTTCAAGTTCATCACCTCCGATGGTACCTTTCTCATTTATTCATCGTTCTTCTTACAGTCTTCTTTATCACGGAGACTTATCATCCATGGGTTCAATTCATTCTTTCGTAAACTCTCGCAGCCCTATGATTCCCCAGTTTCTGCATCATTTATTTTGATAATCAAGTATTTCTTATGTTGAAACTTGCTTCTATTTTCAGGGGATTTCACTTTAATTTCCAAGAAGACTGTGAAGCGTGAAGAAATCGAAGACAAGGTTAGATTGTTTCTTCATAAACACTGAGTATACATACTCCCAACTTCATACTTCCCTTATTTGGATGTCCAAAAAATGAACTTCACATTTATACTTCTACTCGTGTTGTAAAGATAGTGCTAAATTTGATCTTTTCATGATGAAATGTGCAAAACTTGGACTATTACAATACATGCTTGTACTCCATTCAAAAAATTGATTTCAAAATGTCAAATACTTAGAAGGATGGGCATCTAAAATTATTGGGGACTTTGAAATTGGGGGGCCTGTGCGGGTGCGCACACACCCTCTGGCTCTGCATTTTCAGTAAGGAAGATGTGGCTTACAAAATTTCTCTCGTTTAAACAAATTTCACTCACACACTTTTCAAAACACTTTTTTAAATTTTTTGAGCTGCGTAAAGTCAAACAATGAAGTTTTTTGGGATAGAGGGAGCATATATATTTGCAGTTCTTTTAAAGCATTCAGTTTCTGCGTGCTGCTTCGTTAGATTGCTACTTGCTTTCTTCCTCTTATTTCAGAACCTGTAAATTTTGCAGGTTATTTGGATTACTGGAGCAAGCCGTGGAATAGGTAGGCAGATGCTTATCTTTTTATGGTACCATGAAGTTAATCGTAATCAATTGGTTGCTGATTAGTTGCTGCTTCCCGATTTTGATGAAGTTTTAATGTACTCACATGTTTGTCTGCAAATCAAAAGGGGAGGTCCTTTCGAAGCAACTTGCCAGCATAGGAGCAAAACTCATTTTATCTGCACGAAATGAGGCTGAACTAGAGCGCGTGAGGCTGCAACTTTCTGGTAGGTGTTTCTGGAGGAAGATTCAGTAAAGAAAGAACTGTTTTGCTTGGTCTTTTTCAGCTTTTCTAATTTAGGAGTTCTTGTGATTGTGCAAATTAGGAAAACATGCACCAAATCAAGTGGAGATTTTGCCTCTAGATTTGACAGCAAGTGAAGATGCTCTTAGGAAGGCTGTAGAGAAAGCTGAATCTTTCTTTGGTGGATCTGGCGTGGATTATATGTTCCACAATGCAGCCTATGAGCGACCTGTAAGTAAATAAGCATTCCAATGATTGGATTGCTAACCTTTTGTGATTAGCAAAGTTAGTGGTAAGTGGTAACTCAAGCTTTAACAGGGTGCACTAAAACTGATTCTTTTGCCAAAAAAAAAATGCCAAATCTTGTACTACGTATATAAGAAGAGAGAAGTGTGGGTGCAGAGGGGAGGGCTAAGGGTGTAATTGTAACTTCAGTTTACTTTCATGTAGATTGCTACCTTTGAGAACATGCCCATCTATCATAACCGGTAGGTCAAGCCATATTGAGGTCATTTTTTAATGCTGTAAATCCAATCAGTTACCTGTTTGCAGAAAACAACAGCACTGGATGTCACAGAAGAAAGTCTCAAGGTATTATTTTATACTTGTATCTGTATAGCATGTTCTTGACATAACACTAATAGGACTTATTTCAGCCAGTGCTCTGTTTCATTTTGTAAAAAGAATGATGAAATCCATCAGGATCAAAGTTAGCTAAAACATTTTACTGCAACTATGTAAGAACTACTTCACCCCTGGGAAAAAAACCCACCACCACGAAAAGAAGAAAAAAAGAGAGTTACTATGCAAGAGGTGACTTTAATATTCAGTTATTCTTAAGAAGAATGCAATTACTGAATTACTCTTGAAGGTTGAAAGGTCTTTGGTCACTTAGTATAAGAGGCTCCTTCTTTACAACATTAACAACAAACCCAGTAAAATTCCACAGAAGGAAGGTAGGTCTGTGGAGGGTCTGTGTACACAGACCATACCCCTACTTGACAGTAGAGAGGTTGTTTCCAAGAGACATCGGCTCGGATACAATAGTACAAACAATGAAAACACATTAGCATGAACTAAGCAAGAGCATATGCACAAGAAACACATACTGACACTAACAACAAGACCGAAAGCAGACATGCACAAGCTACATGCTAAGATAGAAAACATGAACGGAGTACTTTGGACTGTCATAATTCATAAATGCAATATATTTGCTGCTGAGTGCTGAGTGATCCCTTGTTATGTATTGTACAATATTGTCGGCAGGCTACATTTGATGTGAATGTTTTGGGCCCAATATCTTTGACGCGATTGCTGGCGCCCTACATGCTGAAGCGGGGAAGAGGACATTTTGTTGTGGTAAGTGGAACTAGGAGATAAAACTTTCCTTTCTAGATTTAATGAAAAGCTGACATAGAAGTAAAAATGACATTTTAACTGGTTATTAATATGACATGCAGATGAGCAGTGCTGCTGGTAAAGCTCCTGCACCAGGTCAAGCAGTATACTCAGCTTCCAAATGTGCATTGAATGGGTATTTTCACACATTGCGTTCTGAGGTGTGCTCAAGTCCCATTTCCTCTAATGTTCCCTTGAGTCTCCACAATACCATCCTAAAAATGAATGTTAATTAAAACAAATGAAAGAAGGGTCCTTTTGACACTCATTCCCAGTGTCATAATATGACACCAAGTCCATTTGAGGGTCGTACGGTGATCAGTTCAACCTTGAAGTGGTTTCAACCCCCCACACCTCCTAGCCCCCCCCCCCATACTATCAAAAGTGGATTGCTACCCGGGAATGGGTGGGTGCCAGGGTAAGGGAGTAAAAACTAGTTCGGGGTCAAACGGAGCACATTAGGACCTTCAAATGGACTAGTGTCATATTGTGGCACCGGCCCTTGGTGTCAAAAAAACCAGACTCGATTTAATGCTTCCTGTTTGCTGTCAAATCTACTATTGTGACATTATCTGTAGCTTAGTCATTATTTGCACTCAGAGCTTGTTCTCTTCAACTTATTTTCATTACTCATTACTTATTTTTATTGGAATCAGACGAGACTAGACCAGATCAGAAATAACTTTAAATTTAACTACAATCAACTAGATTAGATCGGACCTTAATAAAACAAGATCAGATTCAGACAAAGAGAACAAGCTCATAGTATACACTTTTCCTGTTCACATGTCATTTAGTATGGGGGTGATGCTTATTTGGTAAACCTTTTTTCCTCTTAAAAAATATTATACATTTACAGGGTCTAACTTGAAGTATGTTGACTTAGATCATCCATAGGGTTGGAAACAAATAAAATCTAATTGAATATTTTGATATAATATTGGAATACAGTAATTGTAGAAACTATTCGTATCCGGTATGTATAAACTTTTAAAAAGTAGTTTGTATTTGGGAACTATAATTCATTTGAAATTTTAGATTTCAATTCCAATTTTTGAAAGCCCATAATTTCAACTTTCAAATGTTGTATGGGAACATAGAGTTTCAATTCTAGAATTTGAATTTTAAAGCCGGCAAAGACGGTGACGGAAGCGGGATGATATGTATGGAATGGTTGTAGCATAAAGGGATATCACTCTTTAATTGCAACAACAACAACAACAACAACCCAGTTAAATCCCACAAGAGTAGGGTCTGGGGAGGGTGTGTGTACGCAGACCTTGCCCCTACTCGAAAGTAGAGAGGCTGTTTCCAAAGAGACCCCCGACTCAACGTCGAAAGTTGCATTGCTTGACTAACTGCTACTTCATTAATTAAAGAAGCATAGACAGTTTAGAGATCCATTTTGATTTATTCCATCACACCCCAAAGCCAAAAAATGGTGAATTTTTGGCTCCATCGGAGATGATGGATACCACTCTTTAATTGCAAGTTATAAATTTAAAAAAGTCAGAGCAAGAATTTGTAAATGACATGTCGAGAGGTGTAAATCTGTAATTGAGTTTGTTTTAAATGAGTAGAATTTGGTTCTGATGGGAAATAAATCTTGACCCGGTCCAGATTTCTCAATTACGGAGTATTTATGAAGATCAATCTGATCGGGCCTATTAAATAAAGAGGGGTAATAATAGAATATTCCCCGGGTTTGCAAGCTTTCATTATCCTTCTCCTTTAATATTGGGGAGGCCTCTCTCCTCTCACCACTCCCCTGTACACTCTCTCCCCCACATGCATCTTCTTTTTCAAGAAGCTTGCAAGCTTTCTTTAATGGCTTTCTAAGCCTAAATTTTCTATTGTGTACACCCCTGATAACTGATATTAATAAAATCTCCCCGTTGGCTAGGTACTGCCGAAAAGGGCTTGTGGTTTTCTCCCGATTGAGTTTCCACCTAAAATTCCATGTGTTCGTAATTTGGTGTATTTTGTTAGACTATTTTATTGTTTGTGTCTGGCCAAGAACGATACTCCGGTCGAGATAAAATACACCATCATTTTGGCACCACCTGTGGGACCCAAACAAAAACCATGAGTTTTCAGTTCATCAAAAAATCGTCAAAGATTGGGATAGATTCATCAAAAAAGGGGGATGTCTCATTCTTTGATGATGGCATAAAGAAGAAAACACGAAGAGGCAAAAGAGAAGAGCTCAAGATGTCATTTTTTAATCATCTTGTTGAGAGATCTAGAGTTGAAACAGCTATAGATTCATTGAAGCCGCTATTCATCAAAGTGGCCTACTCCGTAGGAAGCCCGCCCTATCACCGCCGATGGCAGCTACCATTGTGGGTAATGCTGAAAATCACCATTGCCGCTGCTGATCATTGCCAGAGGGAGCCACGATTCATCCACGTATTTGCTGTCAAATACGTCGGCGTTGCTCCTTCCCGATCGCGAACCATTGTTGTCGGGGTCTAACAGCGTCGTTGCTCAGACCCCCACGTATTTGTGTGTGTAGTTGTGTGTGTGTGTGTGTGTGAATCTTTGTGCGTGTGTGTGTGAGTGTGAACGTGTGTGTCAGAGAGAGAGAGAGAGAGATTTGATTCACAAATGCTATATGAATAGAATATACCTGGAATCCCAGATATACCCATATTTCATAATTGTATTCTAAAGTTATTCGAATCAAAATAAATATCCAGATTGAAATTATTTGAAGCAGATTCTTCCCATTTGAATCTGATTCACAAATTGAATCAAAATGATTTGATTCTTTCATGGTAATGCTCATCCATCAAACATGTTCAAGGAATTGAATATGCAGCATTACCAATCTTGATATTTCATGGTTACTTTGAAGCTGACAATTCCTTGAACATGTTTGATGGTTCCTTTGTCAGCACCTATCTTAAAAGAATAAAAGTTCAATACAGAGTATACACTATGTGTCTATGCTGTTTTGCTTGACTTCCATTATTAAATTTTTCATTATGTATTCTTCATGTTTAGTTTTAGTACCTTTCTATTGCAGCTTTGTACGAAAGGGATTAAGATAACTATAGTTTGCCCAGGACCTGTAAAGACATCACAGAGCCCTGAAGCAAGCATCTCAAGAGCAGGGGGTGCCGGTGCCACTGAGGTGACGACCTTTTTTTTTAATATCCCATTCGAATGAAACTCAATGCTGATCCTTATGCTGCATTGTCAAAGTTCAAGGTTCCCATGACATTGCCCGGCAATGTCATGGGATGACCTGGGGGCGCTCCAGTGCCCTGTTCGTAAAATTAACGGTTCCTACCCCCTATCCCCCGGTAAACCCCCCACCCCGCCCCGACCCGAACACACCCCCTACCCCCATCAATTGCACCCCACAAGTTGATTTTGACTTTGGAGTCAAAATTTGACTCCAAAGTCAAAATCAACTTGTGGGGTGCAATTGATGGGGGTAGGGGGTGTGTTCGGGTCGGGGCGGGGTGGGGGGGGGGGTTTACCGGGGGGTTAGGGGGGTAGAAATCGTCAATTTTATGAACGGGATACCGGAGCACCCCCGGGTCATCCAATGACATTGGGTTCCAATGTCTTGGGAACCCCACCCCATATATGATATACCTTTCTAAAACCACCTAAACAACTATTCTCACTTTGACTTCAAGGAGATTTAGATAAGTGTTGAGAAGATCTTGAAAAGTGGAAGATGAGTGGTTAGAATATGTTTAGGAGAGAGAGAAGTATTTTTGACCACATACCCTTTTCCAAAATCGAAAGAGAAAAAGTGAGAAAATTATTTTGGGACGGATGAAAAGTGAAAGTGGAAAAACTTTTGTGCAAGGAGGGAGTAAATATGTCTAAATACGTTCACTAGTCTTCTCTTATTTTCCAATTTTCTTACAGAAGCGCGTCTCCTCTGAACGGTGCGCAGAGCTGACCATAATTGCAGCCAGCCATGGTCTCAAGGAAGCCTGGATATCATATCAGGTAAATAATTCAACCTATTATGGCCTAGTCAATTTGAGGGTAAAATAAGTTTTCATCCACCTGACCAAGGCCTAAACATTACATTTTGTTGCGTTGCCTTTCAGCCTGTGCTTGCAGTGATGTACTTAGTGCAGTATGCGCCAACTATTGGATACTGGCTAATGGACAAGGTCTATTTCCTACTACCTTCGTCCCAGAGTATTCGTCTAATTTGACTTTTTCGAGTCAAACTGGACAAATTTTGAAAGCATTATTTCATTGTATTCGAAAAAAGTCAAAGTGGACGAAAACTCTCTGGGTGGAGTTTATCTTTGCATGTAGACTTTTGTAGTCTACTAGAGGAGTGTTTTTTCTATGGTTGCTGAGTTCAAAATGGGATTTTTTCCCCTTGTAGATCGGAGCAAAGCGTATAGAAGTGGCAGCCGAGAAGGGCAACACCTACTCTTTGGGTTTGCTCTTTGACAAAAAGAAGGCACAGTGAACCGGTTTAATCTCCATGTTTAAAAGGCTGAGTTATGGTGTCGTCTCTTTCGCGGTAGGAGTACAATGTTGTTATTCTGTCCATTACTAAGGGAGCTAGCCAAAAGAGTCGTTATTGACAATGTTTAATCATTTGCTTCTTTCACATGTGTGCCAAACACTAAAGTGCTATTCCACTCATGTTCCAAAATAATCTTTTGTGTTTGACTTTTACGGAGTTTAAAAAAGCTTTGAAATGTGAAAAAGTAGTGGTTATAGTTATAAATGAAGATCATTTCAGGGCAGATGAAAAATAAATAAAGCTTTTTTTGCGTTATTTACATAAGAGTTTGGCTAATTTTATAAAGGGATTTTGATGTTTTTGAGGTGGGTAAATTTTTTCCCCAAAAATGCCGAATGCACATATTTCATCAATCTTTTAGAGTTTGTTTTTTTTTTGACATCTTTTAAAAGATATTAATGGAGTTGGGTAATACACTAATACTTATATAGGGTGAATTGGTTTTTTTTTTCTATTTTTCTTTCGGTGTGGTATTGGAGCTAGATAACACGATGGGGTTGTAAACTTGTATGAGCATAATTCTAACTTCATATTGGTATGATATTTTTTGCTTTGGATTAAATTTTCATAAATTTATCTTTGATAACCCTCAAAAAGCTTCATACTAAGAGAGAAAAGACTAAATAGAACTACAATATTAAAAAATCAAAATATGATCTTCATGGTTTTATCCTCAAAATAATACATATGATCAAATATGCTGATAACATAAAATATTGTGAAATGTCAATGTATAAAGTAATATTATTACAATGAAATAGTCTTGTTTTAGAGATAAGAATATGTCATTCTTATTTTGGAGATAATCCATATATTTTGCTTCTATTTTGTTGAGTTCTTTCATACTAATGGAGTAGGATGGGCATACAGTCCTTTTTTTCCTTGTTCTAGTATGTTACTATGTATTATCATCGAAACATTATTTAATTAAATTATCATCAAAATATCATTTAATTAAATTATCATCGAAGCATTTTTTCAGTTTTAATTTTTTATACGTAGTATTTAAAATTGATAAAATTTGATTATCAATTAAATTGATATTAGATATTCATTAAAAAATATAATTTTATTAAATTTAACTTGTAAAATATTTTAAAACCCAAATCAATTAGCCAAAACTTTTCCTTTTAGTTATACTCTTAATTCTTAAACCCTAAACAAACAAATAGAAAAACACTAAACCAGTAAAACCACGGCCACATTCCACCAGTCCAGCGAACTAAGGCCGGCCCGGCGACCTAGCTCACCCCCCAACTCACCGTCCGGGCTACCCATCCTCTGACCGGAATTTGAATCGTATTGGAAATGAAATGAAGGCGACGACGATGAATCGGAGATTCGCAACAGTATGGTCCCGTTTGATTCACAATCAGCTCCGACCAATCATCACACCGCCGTCTCCGGCGGCGGGGTCATCCAATCCAGCGGTTGTTCTGCGGCCTCCGTTGCTGTCTCAGCCGCATTTTGCGCCCGCTCCACGCTTCTTCTCGTCTGCATCGTATCGTGAGAGGCAGTGGCAGGGGAAGTTTGAAGACTCTCTGTTCCAGGAACGGAGGGATTTGCTTAAGGAGAAGGAGGAGAGGTTGAAGCAGGGACTGGACACGGCCGACCTAGATGCTCTTGTCGCGGAGCTCGACAAGCGCGAGGAGAGTCTGAAGAAGTCTGCACCCTCGTACGGAGAACCTACTGACTCTGATTCAGATGATGACGATGAACAATGGGGCTCTGAAGCCCTGGAGAGACGGTGGGTTGTGTTCGAGAAGAAGTTTGAGCACCATGAACGGCTCCTTAAAAATTTCACTGCTGCTAGTATGTACATCACAATCTGCTCGTATTCAAATAGAATTTCATTTCTGCAGTATATAGTGTTTTCTAATATTTGTATTGAATTATAGATTTTGTTTAGTAGATATTGTTTTTTAGAACAAATGCTCGTATCGGCTATTTTGTTTAGAAGCGAATATGTTACATGAAACCCAATTGCTTGTCTTCAGAGACTCTTGATGAAGCACACAAATGGATGCATAGAATTGATAAGTTTGAGGAGAAGCACTTCCCTCTCAAACCAGAGTACCGTGTGATTGGCGAGCTTATGAACCGGTTGAAAGTTGCTGAGGGTAAGGAAAAATTTCTCCTTCAAGTGAAGATAAACCGGGCACTTAGGATGGTGAGATGGAAGGAAGCCTATGATCCAAATGATCCGGCCAATTATGGAGTCATTCAACGTCAGGTGGTTGGGTCCTCTGTTGATGCTTCTGAGCGTGCTGAGTTTGATGAGGAAGAGAAGACGTCTAAAGGAGCAAAGAATGACAGTGACAATGAGTTAGAGTTCGATGACATGAAAGAAAGGGATGATATACTGTTGGAGAAGCTTAATGCAATTGATAAGAAACTTGAAGAAAAGCTGGCAGAACTTGAACACACCTTTGGGAGGAAGGGGAAGCAGCTCGAGGAGCAAATTAGAGATCTTGCTGATGAGAGGAACTCATTGACCGAGAAGAAGAGAAGGCCTCTTTACCGGAAAGTAAGTCCATTTCCACTTTTTTATGTTCTTGACTTCCAAAACTCATCTAGATATTGTGCTCTTTTACTGCTTACACCTCTAGTTGTTTTCCTTATGAAAAGTTTTTCTAATTATTTTATATTCTTCTCCAGAATTTCAGGGTCAACTTAATACTCCTTCTGTTCCTTCTTATTAGCCTGCACTCTTTCCTTTTTGTGTCGTTCCATATTAGGGTGCACATTTACTCTCAGTTTTTTGGTTAAGACCCATATTGTTCTCTCTCATCCACTTCAACTTTTCCTTTGCCTTTTCCATCAAGCCTAATCATTTCTCGCTCATAAATAACTCACTTTCATTTACTCTTTTTTTGTACTTTCATTTCCTCTTAATCTATGTGCAAGTCAAATTGTGCTTGGTATTAAGGAACAGGACTATTTACTTAGTAATCTTCATGTTCTTCAATGGTGCTATATGGGTTTGTTTTTTAAAATAATAAATGAGCTACCTTCTCCGTTGCAGGGATTTGATGTGAAACCAATTTGTATCAATAGGACATCTAAGGTTACAAAGGTAATGCAAGCTTTCTGTTTTAAGATTCTTATTTCTTGTGTCATCTTTATCAGAGTTTCATCCTGAAATCAAACCTGTAGGGAGGAAGAATTGCAAGGTACACTGCTCTTCTAGCCTGTGGGAACTATAATGGTGTCATTGGTTTTGCAAAAGCAAAGGGTCCAGCAGCTCCAATTGCCATTCAAAAGGTATGAGAAATTGCTACTTAGTGTTTATATTCAGTTGAGACCAGTTTGTTGGTGTGAGTTCAACCTAACTTTACTCTATCTCAAAATGAGGTTCTGCTGATTTTTGTCAGAGGACCAATGATTTTTGTTAGGTTCTGCTTATTATAAACTTGAATGCCATTGTTGTACTTAACTCTGGTAAGAGAAGATGGGTCTTTCACTGCATCCACCAATAATGCATGCAAAAAGTCAGATATTTATAATACAAGACGACAAAAGTATAGATTGGAAATTTACACAGCCAGCCCAGTCTAGCCCAAGATAATCTCGTGTTTAAACAGTTTCGGTTTACTAAGTTTACAGTCGATCTTTTAGTGAGGACATTACTTTTCAATCCCTATATTTCCGTGTTTTAGCAGTAACATGAGATCACAACAAATTTCTGTGTTTTGAGAGATTGATTAGTGGTCACAATCCCATGAACCATTACAAAATAAAATGATAGCTTAGTTGAGCAAATACCCAATTTAACTAAGACAAGTCACGCAAAAGTGGTGAGGAGAATGCGATGAAGATGTAGTAGCTCAATGCTCTCCAATTTTTCTGCTTTAGCTAGGTTTCATTGACAATGGGTCTTTCTATACCTCATACCAAGATACAACCCTTTGAAATTTTTTTTTATGTAATTGAATGGAGTGAGTATAAAGATTATTTGTGATGTTCAGTTAATCGACTTATTCTCAGGACTCTTTTGTAACTACAGGCATATGAGAAATGCTTTCAGAACCTCCATTATATTGAGCGGCATGAAGAACACACCATTGCACATGCAGTTCAAACAAACTATAAAAATACTAAGGTCCAGGTTTCATCTTTTCTTTTTTGTAACTTGGTAACCATATCCACATTTAAGGTTCAATTACCATCTGGGTGTGTTGACCCTTTGTTTTTTTCGCTTTTATATTTCCAACATCACACATGTAGTGTCAGAACCAGTTGTAGTGGTCAGCAAAGGTGGTGGGGGTTGACGGTAGTCAACGGCTGCAATATTGATAGTTACTTGTGGTAGTAAAAATGATCGTTGTCAGTGGTGAAGACTGTGACGGTGTTTACATGTGTCACAATGGGTGAAGGTGGGGATGGGTTGGTAGTTTGGGGTCACCGACAGTGGCTGGAGGAGGTTACTGATTGTAGCAAGGGTGACCTTTGGTGATTTGAAAAAATGGAAAACTAAATATGCTTTCTGATTAGTTTCCTAGAAAACTGAAAACTTTTCGAGTTAATAGTAAGGTGTGTCTTCTAACTTTGATATTTTATCCTTGAAAATATGTTTGCTTATGACTTTCTTCAGGTATATCTCTGGCCTGCACCTACTCAAACAGGAATGAAAGCAGGCAGAACTGTTCAAACAATCCTAAATTTAGCTGGTTTCAAGAATGTAAAATCCAAGGTTCTTTTTTTAATGCTAACTCTACCAGTCTTACTCTTACCTACATTATCAATTAGTTCTTCTGACATAACACCCTTTTAGGTTATTGGCTCGAGAAATCCTCATAACACAGTTAAGGCCATATTCAAAGCTCTAAATGCGGTAAGTTGGGTGCTGCGTTTATACAATTACAAATTGAAACACCGTATCGCAAATACACAATCTCCATATCTCTCTTCTGTCTCTTATCAAAGTCTCATATTTCCAGATTGAGACACCAAAGGATGTCCAAGAAAAGTTCGGCCGAACTGTCGTTGAGTCATACCTACTACAATAGGTATGCTTCTTGTTATCTTTATAAAATTATTATTGAGTGGGGCTGTCTTTCAAGTAGGGCAAGGTCTGCATACACCCACCCTCCCCAAACCCTACATTTGTGGGATTATATTGGGTTGTTGAGTGGGGCTCTCTTTGCACTACTCTGCATTGTAATCCTAGAGATTGTTTGGTAAGGGTAAAATTTAGTTGAGGTTGCTGCAATTGTGTCTGGATTAAGGAATAGTATCTCTGTTCGGAAATAAACTTCATTGATTGACTTCACAAAATTTAAGAAGAGCATTGAAAAGCAAAAGTATGTGATTGTAATTTCTTTGGTGATGAGAGAAAACTTGGGAGCCATATGTTTCATTCCTTAAAAATTAATAGGAGAAATGTGAAGTTTATTTTGAGACGAACGGAAAAGGAGAGTGTGATAGTTTATTTTGGTACATAGGGAGTAATGTGAAATGTGAAGTTTATTTTGAGGCAAACAAAAAATCTTCATAGTTTGACTTACACGGAATTAAAGAAATCTGCGTACACACACCCTCCCCAGACCCTACTCTTGTGGGATTTAACTGGGTTGTTGTTGTTGTTGTTGTTGTTGTTGTTAAAAAGTAAAAAATATGGTTAGAATTTGTTAGGAAAATTTTTTGAGCCATGTATTATTTTTTTCTTAGAAAGAAAGTGAATTTTTTTTAGATGGACAAAAAAAACAAAAGAGTGAATATTTTTATGGGCACCGCGGTTCCCTTGACATTGCTTAGCAATGTCATGGGATGACCCGGAGACCCAAAGTCAAATAAGCTTTGGGGGGGGGGTGGTGCAACTGAAGGGGGTGATGGGGTGGGTTCGGGTTGGGGCAGGGTTAGGGGGTTTGCCGGGAGTAGGAACCGTCAATTTTACAAACGAGGTATTGTCGGGCTCACATTGCTGAACAATGTCATGGGAACTACCCTCTTTTTGGGACAAAGGGATATTTGAGAGAAAAGATAAAAAGTATCCTTTTGTTTTATTTAAGATATGTTAGCCCAAAATGGAACATCCAATCTTTTTTTCCCCTGTTATAAGATGATTTAACTGTCTGATTTTTTTTCCTTATTTCTGCAGTTGGGGATGAAGCAAGACAAGGGTTGTATGTTCTTTTTGCCAAAATCTTTATATTCAGCTGGAAGCAAACATATATGGCATTGGCATATGTTCATTTTTTGAATGCATTTGTTGTTGATGAAGAAAAAGCATCACATGTAACCCAACGATAATAATCTATAGATGTGTCCTTTTTCAATTGCCAATGTCAATTTGGTCTTTTTATTTCTTTGGCTAGGTAGTTGTGGCATTAGTTGCTTTGGGAGTTCTTAAGACGACTATTTTGACCCCGCTTTGTTGTATTTGACTTCTTATGATCTTCAATGCGATAATTTGATCATTAATAATTATGGAGTATATAATTAAATTTATTTGAAAATTAGTGTCGAATTAAAAAATAAAATTAATATTTACTTAAAAACTATATCAAAAGTTTTTTAAAACAAGAGGTGACGAACGTGATTATATTATTTTATCAGATGAGTAATGGATATGGAGACGAATAGACGATACATGTGTCACTTCCATGTTGAGGAGGAAGAAGGATGATACATTGGATTCATTTGCGATTCCTCTATTAAGTTGTTCATAAAAAATCTAAATGTCCTTTAATTCAATTCTATAACTTTAAATATGTTATCAATTCTTATCAGCTAAAATAATTCTACATAATTTAGATAAATGCTAACACTGTGAGGTTGGAATTACGATGTAAAATGTGATAATTTCTGGTAATATTAACGTGAAAAAATTGGAATTAATAATGTTAAAAATATTGGTCCGAATGGTTCCTTACTAAAAATTTAAAAATATAAAATTCCAAATAATCCCTAAAATTGGCTACTTGTCTCCCCATCAACTAAATTTTAGGTTTTTTTTCTAACCCGTATCTGGATTCTCGAGTCGGCCTTCTCTCCTCCTCTCCCTCCTTCCCTCGCACTGTGTAGGCCACTCAGAAAAACTAAATTCTCACAGTCCGACCAAATTCTCCCATCTCTTTTACCTTCTGCTATCTTCCGAAACCGATTTTTATTAATTGCCAAGGTTACATTAGCTTACTGTTCATCGTTTCCCCTATTTTCATATGATCAATCGATTTTTTTTGGAGCTTTGGGTGTAGTTAGCATCTGTAACATTTGCGTGCGGTAAATTATGATTTGAAGTCATCGGAGTTACATTGGATTGTGTAGGTTAAAGCAGCAGCGAGGTTGAAGATTCTGGAATGGGGACTGAAGCTGGCTGGTTCATTCTTGGTCAAGATCAACAACTGATTGGCCCTTATACAACTGCTGAGTTAAGAGGTGAGTTAATGTGTAATCTGGTGTTATTGATTTTTTGAAAAAAATAGTGGACTGTTATTCTGCTAGTTACATGTAAACTTGAATATGTGCAATTTTTGGAGTTGGGCATGTTTGGGTATTGTCTTTATTGCGTCTATGTTCTTCTTCATTTCTGAGATGCTTTCTTTTCTTCTCTCTTTTGCGTGTTTGCAATTTTTTATTGGCACTTCCAGTTCCACAAGTAGCCAATAAGCATCTCTATTCAATGTTCAAATAGGAGGTAATGAACCGTGTCTGTATATCCTTGTATGATTCAACTGGACAGAGCATTATTCAAATGGGTATCTTGTGGAGAACACCCTTGTGTGGTCGGAAGGGTGGAATGATTGGAAACCGCTCTCTTCAATTCCTGGGCTGTTGACGGATCTTCCTAAACTCAGTGCTGGTTCTCCAAGTATGTGTGACTAAATGTGTGGTCAAAGTGTTCGATAGGATATGGACTTCTTGTGAGGATCTTTTGGTAACTTGTTTATTTGTTTTGGGCAGATGGTGTGGTCTCTGTTAACGATGAAGATGAGTTTGAAAAGTTTCAAAAGGAGATCAAACAGGCTGAAGCTGAGGCTGAACAAGAGATCAATGGTGATATAGAGAGGCCTTCCACTCCACCCGAGGGAGAAGAAGAATTCATTGATGATGATGGTACACAATATAAGTGGGACAAAGTTATTAGGGCTTGGGTTCCTCAGGTTGACTATCTTTTAACACTCGAGCATAAATGTTGACATTGTTTTTGTCTTCTCTTCTTTGAATAACTTTATAAATATTTATGAGCATAATGTCATCAATATTTGCATTTAAATTTGTTTTGGGTGACCTGAGAGCTGGGTGCAATAATATGATGAAATCGGATGTAATTTTAACAGGAAACTGCATCTGAAAGCAATATGTATGGTATGGAAGACATGGTTTATGTGAAAGAGGATGAAGTCTTTCCAACACTAGAAGCGGGTGATTTTTCCGAAATAAAAGTTGATGCGAATGGAAAAGTGGGCACCTCTACTGCTACTAATGCTACTACTACTGCAGAGGATAGCAAGGAATCTAATGAAAGTAAGGAAAGAAACAGTAGCAAGAGAAAACTGCCTGAGGAAACTTCTGAGAAGAAGGTTACTCTCCCACATGTCATAGTTGTTTGGTTTCTTTCACTTCCATCTATACCATTCTTCATAATGGCAGTATCTTGTCACTTAAATGTGAAAAGGTTTAGCACATTTATGAAATTAAATATATTCATCTATTCCCTTGCAATTTGATGCATTTGCAGGAAGCCAACAAACCCCCTGATAGCTGGTTTGAATTAAAAGTAAATACTCATGTATATGTGACCGGATTACCAGAAGACGTTACCGTTGAGGAGGTGAGTCATGTTTTGTTTCAAAACAATAGCATGGTATAGAAAACTGTATTCATGCACGCATGAGTGTGTGTGTGTGTCACAGACTATTTAACTATTTTTTTCATCCGTAACTGCATAACATTGGTTAGTTAGTGTCTTTTATGAAAATGTGGTCTTTTTGAAATTGGTCCATGTATTATTCCTCTTACTAAAGCAGTGACTTTTCTTGCAGATTGTTGAAGTATTTTCCAAGTGTGGAATCATAAAAGAGGTATGTCAGTATGTGTGTCCGCATTTTAATTGAAAACTGAATTTAGTATTGGTGCAAAGACTGCAAACTAAAAATATCCTTGTAACACACAACTTGGTTAAGAGAACAATAATTCATTAATATTATTGAAAAACTTTTACACTTACAAAATGAATTCGGGATTGAATTTGAGGTGGGGTGGCACCCAGTAATGCTTACTCCTTCCTCCGTTCCCCTGGTCTATGCACCCTCCTACGTTCTTGGATAGTGTGTTGACTGTGTTCTATGTTGTTGGTTGTCCATGTGTGAGTTGTGCACATACACTTATTTTGAATGGACTTCATGCAGTTGTATTATCTGAATATGTGGGAAAATGTAGGACGTGGATACAAAAAAGCACAGAGTGAAGATTTATTTTGACAAAGAAACTGGAAGGAAAAAGGGTGATGCTCTGGTTACATATATGAAGGTTAGATCGTGCCTTTTGAGTTATCAGTTATGGCTAGAGATAAATATGGAGTGGCTTAATTCAATATGATCTTGTGATTAATGAAGTTGTATTTTTCTTTTCCATAATGCCATTAGGAAGCTTCTGTTGAACTTGCCACCAAGATTCTGGATGGGGCACCACTGCGGCCTGGTGACAAGATTCTTATGTCAGTTACACGAGCTAAGTTCGAACAGAAAGGTTTAAAACATGGATTATTTTCTGTCTTGATTTGATTTGTGCATTTATTGAGAAAATAGGACACACGTACATAACATTCTTTAACATTGAAACTTCTGTAGTTCCTTCATTCAATGCTTACCTACCAATGATATGCATTGCTTTTCAGGAGATAAATTCATAACCAAACAAATAGATAAGCAAAAAAAGAGGAAGCTTCAAAAGGTTGAACATAAGATGCTTGGTTGGGGTAGGTGTTTACTCATTCAGTAATCTAATTTTTATTACCTAGATTTGACTATAGCTGGAAATTTCAATATTTATTTTAAATCTTTGAAATGATCTTAATTTTGTCTTTCTCACTGCATTAGGTGGTCGGGATGATGAAAAAGTGTCAATTCCAGCCACTGTTGTTCTTCGTCATATGTTTTCACCAGCTGAGCTAAGGGTATTGCATCCCCACCTAGCTTCTAAATCTCTCTTGTCTCACTGTGTCGGGTTCCAAATCTGCTATGCATAAAATATCCTTTTACAGTTTGTGTGCATTTCTGCAACATTCTGATTTCAGGGACAATATAAAATATTGTCATCTTTGCCATTCTTGGTCAAAGCCAGTGCTACTATTAAACCCAGACCAAACCGGCTGATTGGACCAGCTGGTGGGTTTGCCCATAAACCCGTATTTAGCCAGTTCTATAGTGCTGGAAATCCAACTGGGAATCTTCTGGCTGGACTGGTTGAACTGATCCTTCTTTAAAAATCTATTATTTTCTCAATTTTTTACATATCTATCATTTGTTTATGGCTATTCTGTTAGATATGATAATTTAATTTCACGTGTGCTTTCACTAATGTTTGTACTTGATACAGATACTGGTTTGCTAATAAACCAACTTGTGCTTCACTTTCTGTGTTCTATTTTTACAACTCAATTTTGAATATTATTATTACTATTTTAATTACTATATTTAAGTTATTGGACATAAAGTGTGGAACAAGTATCTAGGTGGGGGTAAGGTCTATACACTCCCTCTGTTTTTATTTCGCTAGTAGTCTGGGTTGACTAAATATCTTTGTGATTATTTTTTATCCATTTATGATATCTATGCACATTATTTTTAACCTCAATCTAAACTTATACCATTTTATGTAGAGTAACAAAAATCTGATAGTTGTCTTTTGTGAGTGTATCTGCTACTAAGTAAAATATAGAGTAACATATATAATCTATCACAGTTGTAAATGTTATAAAAGTGTGTTTCAAAGTAAAATGTGAATGTTATTGACCACAGGCAGATGAGAGTTTGCTGCCTGAGTTGAAGGAAGATGTTAAGGAGGAGTGTGCAAAACTAGGACCTGTTGATTCAATTAAGGTATCTGTCTGTTACTAAATTTGATATCAGATATTTTAGGTTTACATGCTTGAGATATTGCATGACAATGGAAATGAAAATGCCAGGGAAAGGCATTTTTTTGTGTTTGGCTTTATCTTGATTCTTGGATAATGTCAATGAAATGAGATAGATACAGGGGAAAAAATTACAAATCAATAATAACAACAAACCCATTATAATCCAAACTCCGTTTGAAGATGTATACAACCTTACCATGTCAAAAACAGAGAGAATGTTTCCGTTAGGCTTGTGATGCATAGATGCATGTACTGCTCAAAACGTTATAGAAAGTAGGAACCAAGAGAAGTTTAATGTGAAAAATGACTTTTTACTACCTCCATTGGCAACTTTCCAAAATCATATTACAAAAAAAGAGTAAAAAATCAATATGAATAAATATCTAGAACAAATAGCTTCGGTATATCCTTTATATTCCTTCAAAATTTCTGTCCTCTTTTTTGTCTCATGTTTATTGTTTTCCTAACGGGCCTTTAGCATTTATCCGTTGTATATCACCATCAACTTGGCTGCTCTCTTGCAGGTATGTGAGAATCATCCACAAGGAGTTATTTTGATCAGATTCAAAGACAGGAAGGATGCACGGAAATGCATCGAGTTGATGAACGGCCGATGGTAAGCTTTTCAGAGCAGTTTCAATCACAGTTCCATTTTTCTATTTTCCCCCCATTAACATCATGTTTGGTTGGTGAAGGTTTGGTGGGAGACAGGTACATGCGAGTGAGGACGATGGTTCTGTGAACCACTCTCTGGTGAGAGATTGGGAAGGGGAAGCTGAGAGGTTGGAGAAGTTTGGGGCTGAGCTAGAAACCGATGACACCCACTCCAGTAAAATCTGACTCTCCCACGTAAAATTCCAAATTTACCCTATTACTGTTGGAATGCTTCTGTTTAACCGATTGTGTATGTTACACTCACCCCTAGTCCATATGTGGAATATGATAGAAGAGATTATATATGGGCATCTTTACAAAAATCACTAAGACTATTTTTAGCTGGATTTGGTCTATTGAAGTCCAGTTCTTTTGACACTAGGGCTAGTGTCATAATATGACACGGATCCATTTAAAGATCCCGTTGCTCTGTTTGATCCCAAACTCACAAACTTTTCTCCCTAGTTTGCCCTTTACCCCTCTCTTGTGGTTTTGCCCATATGCTACAGTGAACATTGTAGCACATGAGTGAAACAGGGTGAGAAGGTTGGGTGTTTGTAAGGGGAGAATGAATCACTCCAGGATCGAACGGAACATTGTAAGAGCCTTAAATGGGTCCAGTGCAAAAGAACCAGGATGTGGTCTAGATATCAAATTTTTTTAATGAAGGCTAAAAGTTTTGTTTGTAAATGATGAATGTAGTCGGATAACCATATGGATATTGTTAGGGAATGTGATTATTTTCAATTTTTGATATTCCATCCGTTTCAACTTAAGTTCATTGTTTTTTTTTAAATGGATTTTAAGCAAAATTGAAACTGGGCAATTGATACTCAAGTGAGTCATAGAGAAATCATGCGAGTCAATTAAAGAATAAATTATTAGGATACTTCAAAATTCTGTTCTATAATTCTATTCTATTATTCATGTTACATAACAAAAATAGAGAAAAAAAAACGTAAGCCAATTTTAATAAGCTTAATGAATGACTTTATTATTTTAATCTATTTTTTACTTTGTTATACTAGCTAGTAATTACGGAGTATAATTTTTTATGCTAGTTAGTACTCTTGTCTCAAATTAAATTGTCATTTTTGATTTAGCTAGGTTCTGTTGACACTCACATGACACCAGTTCCAATTGAAACATATAGGGTGCTATGTTTGCAAAACTAGTTCCCACTCTCCTAACATGATTGGTGAACCTCCCAACTCATCCTAGCCTGAATTCACCCCAACCTTTTCAATTTCATTACCAAATTTTTGATGACTTTGTGGTAAAAAAATTTGACCTTAAAATCAACAAAATTTTATAAATGAAATTGAAGGGGTGAGGGTAGATTCGGGCCAGGTCAAGATAGTGGTTTACCAGGGGGTTGCAGGAGTAAGAACTATCAATTTTATGAACAAGCACCGTTGGTGCTCCAACATAGTAGTGGCATGCATTGCACACTGCAGTTTCAAATTTCCAATGGTACTTAGTGTTATTGGAATCGTCCCATTTTTATTTACGATATTTGATTAAAATGATATTCAATTTAATTTATTTGAGATATGTGGTGAAATTAAAAATTAAAATTTCATTATTTAAAAATTACATCGGAAAGGTTTAGGAAATAAGAAGTGACATGATTATATTCTTTTGTCAAATGAGTAACGAAAATATGTGAATAAATTGAATGAGGTTTGATCATGTGAATAGCAAATAGACAGTGTAATTTGGAATAGATTGGACTGCCAAAGTAGAAAAAATATTAGGATACCCAACAACGGGTTTTTCTAACACCATAGTCATATCTTTTGCTCGGATTATTTTCACTTGAAACCGCCGTAAGACTAAAACTTAGTGCCACATATATTCATCTGTGTAAGTTTCAAAACGAACCAACACTCAGTTCATCGTGAATCATGCAATTCAAATTTTAGAATACTTTTATGGTCAACATTTTGAAACTTAGATCACAAATTATGGATAAGGTACATTGAATTACTCCCTCCGTTCTACAAAACCCTTCCGATTTTGACTTTGGGGAAAAATAAGAAAAGTGTAATTTTAGTTGACTCTCCAATTTTGCTCCTGATGTGATGGGAAAAAGTAAGATGTGATAGTTTGGTTATTAGTGAAAAAGCATGATATGATAGGTAGGGTATGAAAAAGTAGGGGTAAAAGTGGTTTTTTAATAGAAAGTGGAAGTTTTTGCGGAAAACAAAAAAAATGAAAGAGGAAGGGTTTTGTGGAACGGAGAGAGTATAATATAAATGTAATATCAATAGATTCACTTTGAGACGTAATTTTGTACTTCGGAGTTATACTATAATTTCATCATACTCTATGGAGTAATATATAAATCAAAATATTAATAGTCAAAATATTACGTTGGAGATAGTAAAAAGTGAAATGAGAAGAAATACTCCCTCCGTCCCACTCTCTTTGTCCACTTACCTTCTGGAACACTATCCAATGCACTTCTTTAATCCATTTTATCTTGTAATTTGTATATTAAAAAATTATAAAAATTATATATTAATAATCTATATGTTAAGACAAATCAAACAAGATCACATATGGCTATATTTAGGCTTACACATTGAGAGAATTTGATGAGTCAAATTGCTTAGATGAACAATTCCAAAAGTCAAAAGTGGACAAAGAGAGTGGGACGGAGGTAGTATAAGACAAAAAGAGCATTATATTACCGGACGTTTTCTCTGTAAACATGGGAGATTCTTTCTTTCGTTTGTAATTTTTACTACTCATTTTATAAAAATTAGTCTTGTGTTATTGTCATATTTTATTTTGTATAATACTCCCTCCGTCCTAGAGTATTTGTCCACTTTCATTTTTGTACATCATCCAATGCATTTCTTTAACACATTTTGTCTTGTAATTTGTATATTAAAAAATTACTCCCTCTGTCCACCATAGATCTTCCCAGTCACTATTCACAGGGTCAAACTTCACTCACTTTGTTTGCTCATTTTTACTAGTCATTTCATAAAATAATATAGTCTTGTCACCTCTAGTTTTGTAGAATTTTTCATGTAGTTTATTACTATATAAATTTTATTTTAAAATTTTACTCCTATAATCAATTAAATTGAATTAAAAATAAAGGCGGTCAAGCCTTGTAACGCGTAATGGGGAGATCTTTGGTGGACGGAGGGAGTATATAAATTATATATTAATAATCTATATGTTAAGACAAATCAAACAAGATCACACATGACTATATTTAGACTTACACATTGAGAGAATTTGATGAGTCAAAGTGCTTAGATGAACATTTCCAAAAGTCAAAAGTGGACGAATATAGCGGGATGGAGGTAGTATTAGATATATTTTTAGTGATGTAAGTATTATTTTTTAATTTATTTGTATATTAATATTAAAAATTTGAAAATAATATCGAGTAATGCTAGAGTCACAAACAACTTGGACACAAACTACACAAACTTACTATTTATGTATCTCAATTTTCATTTTGTAAGTATTTAAAATCACTTTATTCCATTAGAAAAGTACACAAATAACAAGTTTGTGTAATTTGTGTTCCAGTAGTTTGTGATTCTAGCATTAATCAATAATATCATAAAGAAATCACAATGAGGGAAAAAATTATTGAGTATGTGTCTTTTATGTGTATGGTGGGGTGTGATTTCATTTCCAGCTCATCAAAAGAAGAAACCCGTTGGGAAAAAATGTCACATTTCCCCTGCCTTCCACACAACGGTCATATTGTTTTGAAATTCGCCCGTTGGAACTCCATCCCCACCGCTCCCCACTCTGTTTTCTCTTCCGAATGTATAACTATATATATCGTCTTCTCCACTAATTCTTCCATATCTGCAATCTCTTACCATTTCTCTCTCAACCCAGTCTTCAAGATTCAAATCCCACTGCAAATCTCTCTCTATAAAAAGAAAAACAATGGGTCTGCGGTTGGGCGGCGGCGGCGGCGATTCAGAGTCCCCTGCATCGACGGCCACTCACAAGGCCTTCCTCTTCTGCAACTACGTCCTGCTCGGCTCCGCCTCCAGCTGCATCTTCCTCACCCTCTCCCTCCGCCTCTTCCCCTCCCTCACCGGATTCTTCCTCATCCTCCTCCACGCCTTCACCATCGGCGGCGCCGTCCTCGGCTGCGCCGCCGTCACCTCCGCCGCCAAACTCTACGGGACCCGCATGGCCGCCACCGTCCTCGCCGCCATCTTCCAGGGCGCGGTGTTCATCCTCGTCTTCACCCGGACGGGGGACTTCCTCGGGAACCTCAAGTCGTACGTCAGGGAGGAGGACGGCGAGGTGATTCTGAGGCTCGCCGGCGGGCTCTCCGCCCTCATCTTCTGCCTGGAGTGGGTGGCGCTGACTCTGGCTTTTGTTCTGAAGTACAAGGCGGCCGTTCACGGCGGCAGCGGCGGAGCGATTCCGTTGAGGAACGGAAAGGTTGGTGACAGCTGTGGTGATAGCCAGCTCAAGGACTGGCCATGGCCTTTCCAAGTTTAAATGAAGATTCCATTTTATTTTTTTTCAATTTGAAAAAAAAAATGGATCTTGGAAATAATAAGTAATTTCTACTCTATGCGAAATTCAATTAATTGCTTACTGTATTTTACTGTATTGATTCGTTTGTTATTTTTATGGATACTGTAATTTTGTCCTACTCTGCGAGTGTTTTAATATGAATATGAATGTTCTATTTTTTTATCAGATTATTATTATTATTATTATTATTATTTTTATTATTATTATTATTAATATTATTATATACAGGGTATATTGTTGTCTCTAGAAATAGGCAGGAAACGTACTATGGCTTCAATCTTCCTCTTGTCCATCAAATAATAAATTTGTGAAGTTTGTGAAGTTTGTATTTGTGAACCAAGCATTTCCCATTAAACTTTTAGTTTTGTATAAACATTGGCAAGAATATACTTGTAAAATTTCAAACTATCATAAATTCAAACATTTTACTATGGGTTTGAGAACATTAAATTTCTCAAAAACAACTAGTTTTGGAATGAAATCTCACAATTTATTCTTTAAAAAAGCAATATTTCTTGGAACAAGCATGATTGATATGAGAAGAAAATTTACAGGGGAAAAAACAGTACTATGAAATATGCTGTTACAATCAGTCTAAACTTAGAGAAAGCTCAAAAACTGGCCATGGCCCCCCATATTGTGAAATCTTTCATCCAATTTACTTTTTACATACAAAACACAGTGTAAACACATTGACAAGGAACCTTTTGTTCTATCTTATGTTGTGTGAGAACTCAGCTCACTCTTGTTTGTTCTCGCTTTCCTCTCGGAACAATTTGCTGCCACTGCCCAGGTGGGTTTTCAAGTTGGGCTGCGGTGAAGTTTCATTGGGATTATTGTTGCTGGTTGGAGAAGACGGCGGCAAGCACCTTTTTGAAAAGAAGGTTGCAATGCTCTTCATTGTCCTCTTACTCCCAACTTTTTCTGCAAAATGCATTGAGATGAATGTGTGTATATAGTGAGTTGGGTGCTTATTGAATAAGCAGAAACTTATTGTTATTGAATAAACAATGGCAAACAAGCTCAGTATTTTTAAATTTGACCCCAAGTTCTCTTTTCTAATAATTTGGTTCTATGTGGTTTTAACTGCTACATTCTTCATGTTTGTATTTCTCACACGACTGTGAGAAAAATGCAAATTAAGATATGATAAAACTCAAGAATTCCAAGAATATAATTTAAATTGAGGTATGTAAAGGATGGAGAATAACCTGGGGTTACTGATATTCCAAGCTTCACAAGAATATCCTTTTTGACCTATGTATGTGTCATGGGGACAGGCAATTAGCCATTGGCAATCTTTACATAATACTGTATAAAGGAATGACATTTGGCGTTCTCGGTGTAGTTATATATATGACTAACCTGCCATCTATTATCTGAGAAATCGGCAATCTCCCTCACTTTACTCCGTATTTGGGTCTTTGAGATATGGGGGAACTTATGTTGCAACGATTCTACAACCTTGTTTAGGCCTTGCCCATGCGATTTGATTGCAGATACCTATGTAGAGGGAGGATAAAAATGGGTAAAGATCAGAATAAAAAGAAATTTAGGGTTTGTTATGGTTTTCAGAAATAAATTTCCATGTAAAAAGGGTTTTCTGCAAAACAAAAAAAGAATCACTTATGTTAGGAAAACTTCCAAAAAAATTAATAATTGGGCAAGCCATAGTCTCAAGTGTATATATAATCATCCAAAACTTGACATTGCATGCCTACAAAGTTATGCAAACAGATTTTTCAAGTGTACCAAACACTGAATAGTTTTAAAAAAACACTTACAATTTGTGGTAAATCTGAATCTTGAAGAGCTGATGTGGTAACTTGGGGGGTACTAACTATCTTGCAGCTGTTTGAGGGAGAAGCTTCCACATCCCCTTCATCCATTGGGTTCGGGTATGATATGCATATAGATGGGTAACCTGGGAAGGAACACATCTTCAGAGCACCAAGACATGCTTGTTCAACTTTTTCATTGCCAGTAACATCATCATCCAACAACAGCATCGCTTTCTCATGCATAAAATTCAGTATAAACAAGGGCTGGTTTTTCTTGAGTGCGTGCTCAGTCAAATTGTTTAGATACTTCTGCTGCCGAAGCACACTGATCTCTTCGCCCTGCACTTCCTGCTTCAAACTTGCTGTGACTTTTGTCTCAGCCATGCTATCAGGTTCATTTTTTTCAAATTCAACCCCCTGCAGAAATAGATAAAGAGCATGTTTTGTACGAGTGAAAAAGGCAGAAATTTTGGAATTGCTGATGAAGTTGATGCAATTGAAGAATTCTGAACAATATATACCACCTACTGTCTTGAAAATAACTCTAATTGATAAAATATAGGATTAGAGGGGGTGATATGAAAAACAAACTAAAATGATCATCTTAAGTAATAACAAGGAAATGAAGTGGCTCCTGAACCACCACAAAGTTGGGCACATGTGAGCACTAATAATCATGGTTATAATATAGAAAGAAGAGATCTGCGTTTGTTTAGGTAAGTAAGAAGAAGAAATAAAAAACTATCCATTATTGCTTGCTTCCATCAACAGATGGTAGTTTAAGATAATTCAAATATTTCTTGAAGGATTCTTGGGGGCAAGGAAAACATAAGAATGAAAAATGCTTCATGCCACTATCAAAAGATTGAAGTACCTCATCCTCTGACAGATATCCATCTGGGACAAAAAAACCATCCTCACTTTCTTCTTCCTCACCGTCACCTCTTGAACGATCTTCCTCTAAGCTCTCAATGTCATCCTTATCACAATCCGACAGGCTTTCACCGGGTTCCTCCTGTTATGTGAACTTTAAGTTAAGTAGAACCCTCAGGAACAATCATATTCAATACATGATGTGCAATGATGCATAAATACCTCTTCCCACTCTTCATCACTGTCAAACTCGTAATCCAACTCAGGGTCCTTTGTGAAAGGGCAACGTCCCCTAACAGTTTCACTGGTAAATATAAAACCATGAATAAAAGGTAAGAGGAACCCATATGCACAGTTTAAAATGCATCTTTTTTAGTAGGGTGCATATAAATTTCATTCTTATCCAGAGAACCAGCACAGCCATCATGGAAACAATTGAAAATAACATTTCTATGGTTAAGGCCATGGGAATGTTGAAGCCAAAAACATATAAATGCTCATACTTAATTGTGCCATACTGCCATTGGTCATCCATGCCAGTTTGAGATTTGAATTAAACATCATTCAATTGTTTACATATAAGGCATGGTGCAGGTCAATGATTTAACCAACTGACTGAAAAAAACTTGATAATATATGGTCACCTTTTCTTTGGCCAAACACCATAGAATGCAGGCCTGTGGCTCTTATCAAATTGCAACAATTTAATACTACGGAAGTTTTTCCGGGCACCAGATGGCAAATTTTTTGGATTCACATTGCAGGCTTTGCTATCTCTATTAGTGTCAACCCATCCATCAACAAGCTTTGCTTCAGTTAACTCGTCATCATTAGTGAGTCCTCTATTTGTAGTTAGCTTAAGTTCTTTGACAACTTCAGTTCTAGGCCCACGACGAAGGCCCCAGTGAGCATTTTTGTTTGAATGAATCAAATGACCCAAGCATTGCCAAGAATTTAAATGTGACCTGTACAGTAGCAGAAAAAGATAGTTAATATTGCATTTCAAACCAAATGCCACCAAGGCTATAAACTAAAACTGAGTAAGAATGTCTGTTATATTACATATGTGAGAAAATTAGCAACAGTGCAGGATGAAAATGAAGAGGCAAACACCTCCATAGATCTTCTGCGTGTATTACATCCTTAAGGGAAAGAATAGAGTCCATCAATGGAGTAACAGATCCAGGCATTTTGTCACTCTTGTCAGGGGATAAATTGGATGTTACACTGTTCAACAATGGGTCATCTCGAGGAGTTGAGCTACTTTTGTTTTTTTTAAGAAAGCGTTCCATTAGTGAAGCTTGTTTTTGTAAAGATTGTTGCTTTTTCAAATCAGCTTCTTCCTTTTCCTTGCGCCGCTGATCTTTCTCAGCTTCCTCTTGTTGCTTTTTTAGTTGCTTTCTTAGTTCAGATTCTTCTTTCTCGCGGCGCTTCTCCTCCTTCTCTGCTTCTTGTTGCAAGCGCTTCTGCTCTTTTTCCTGGATTAAGAGTAAATAAGTAGAAATGTAAGATCAATGAACATAGAGAACACCATGCACTTCACATCCTTTTCCAGTTTTAAAAGTAAATAAACACAAATATAACTCAATGAACATATAGAGAAGCATTTGAATTTTGTAACATTGAACTGTAGAATTTAAAAATAAAACCATGCTATTTGTTTGTGAACATTCTGCACAACTTGCAATTTAGCAGAAAACTGAAAAAGGTCAAACACAGCATGCAATGCAAGGTAGACTTACACTTTGTAACTTTTCCTTTTGAAGTTCCTTGTCCAGTCTTTTTTTCTCTTTTTCTGCTTCTCTTTTGCTCCTCTCCATCTGCTTGATCAAAATCTTCTCCTTCTTGGTATCCTTTTCAGCCCTTCAGAAATCAAAGAAAACTATTTGAAAAATTGGAAATCATGGACACAAAATACCATAATAAAACAGCTGCTAATACAGACATTTCAGCACCACTAGTTTGCCCCATGTTGTGTATCAATGAACGTATGTCTGCTTCAGCTAATACTTTAGAAAGCTTCTCAGAGGCTTTCATCAGCTCTTTGCTATTTTGATGACTATCTGGTTTATAGAGAGCAGCTAACATCCCTGAGAAAGTCAAAGCAAAATATTTGATTAAAAAATACTATGGCATACGCTGAAATCACATTGAATCAATACAAATATGAACCAATGTTTCCATGAGTGAAACTCTTCCTATCATCTTAAGTTTTTGGGTTAGAAAGTGAAACCCAACCTTATATGCAAGTACCAACACTCTGCCCGTTGTTCTAAGCCCACCGAAATTTGAACATAAGATCATTTTTCTACAGTCAATTTGTTATACTCCATGTTTTTTGAATATAAAATATGTGCATTGGCTTCTAAGTAACCATTACCCTGTTGAAAATACTCAAACAAGTAGAACCTTTAGCAGTTCGAACTGTAGCTAAGCATATAGCATGACTTAATAACATACCAGATACAGCAGAAATCCTCTCATATATCTTTTTCCGACAAGTCCGCCGGATTCTAATTGCAGAACGCACGGACTTCGGCAACAACTTAGCATCCCTTGTCTGCACATCAACAATTCAGCATCGCACTTATTCACATGATCCACAATTAAGAAGTATACCGATGAACACGACACATTCCCTAAAAAAGAAAATGTAAAGTTGCTCCAGACTAACTTAAAGGAAAGAAACCAAATTCTTTACCTCCCAGCACCAGAGGGCAGATTCCGAGTCGTCCTCCAAGACATCGGCGTCCGATCCAGGAATCCCATAGAACATCCTCTGCCCAATCGATATCACAGTGCTCTTCACACCAGTTTTGCTTATATTCTCCGCGCCGATTTTGAGTCCGCCGGACACCGTACCTCCGATTTTAGCGAAAATCTCATCCACTAACTTCGTAAGCGGGAGGCTGCTCTCTTCCATTAAACCAGCAACAGCAGAATTCATCGAGACGCAAGTCTTTAAATTCTCCCCGTCCCCAACAACCCTCCTCTCCAGCTCCTCCCTGTAGTACCTGAACAAACCCTCCAATTCCTCGCGCAACGCCTCGATCATAGCTTCCTTCTCTTCCGGACTCACCCCAGCAGCAAAAGACGCCCTCTTTCTCTTCAAACTCCCCTTCGAAGCAGCCTCTCCCTGAGAATCCGGAGCCTTCGCTCCGGCGCCCTCCAAAACGTCGACCGCCATCGGCTCCGCCATGAGTTCGACGAACTGCAACTGCAAAATCCCCGGTCGATATGGAAGATTTCTGCCGGATTAACTCCAGAAAAAACGAAAACCCTAGAAGAAGATTCACGAGGGAGATTGGTGGGTGAAACAGTAGGGCAAAGAAAAGAAAAGAAGAAATGAAAATCCTCTCCTTGGAAGGCGAATCATTTCCCACCGTTTTTATTTTCCTTTTTTTCCCTTTAATTTCCCGCCAGTATATTTTTCGGGAAAAGGGGGAAAATGCCGAAATTCTATTGCGCGCCGAAAATTGTCCGCGCGGCTTGCTAAATGGGCTGGTTCGGTGATTCGCTGAGCCAAAATAGAATAAAGTATCGGGCCCATATTTGTATTCACTGGGCCAAACAGAGTGACGGAATTCGCACTGTTGTAGACTTGTAGGCGCTTCTGATACCAAACTATTACTCCCTCCGTCGTCTCTCTGTATTTGTTCACATTTGACTTTTGTAACTGTTTATCTAAGCATTTTGACTCATCAAATTCTCTCAATGTGTAAGCCTAAATATAGTCATGTGTGATTTTGTTTTATTTGTCTTAACATATAGATTATTAATATATAATTTTTTAATTTTTTAATATACAAATTACAAGATAAAATGGATTAAAGAAGTGCATTGGATGGTGTGTAAAAATGAAAGTGGACAAATACAGGGGGACGGAGGGAGTATTTCATGAATATATTAATTTTACTCCCTCCGTCCCCGATTTAATTATAATTTTTTTTCTCTCCTCTCAATAACTTTTGTTTGTTTAAGCAATTTCATTGATTATTTGATAAAATAAAATATTCTTCTCACATCTTATTTTGTAGAACTTTTGATGTAGTTTTTAATATGTAATTTTTATTTCTTATCAATAAACCGATTTATAAATAAGATCCTTTCAAAAAGTGAGATATTTCTCCTCGTAAATTCCAATTTGTAATCAAAATGGAGACGGTAGGAGTACAATTTAAGATGAATATAATAAATAAAAAACAATTCTAAAAATTTTAAATGGATAATATTAAAAATATAATTTCTTGTATGGCCGATATATTATATCCCTCAATAGTAAAAATATATGTCTACCTATGTAAGCATTTTTTTATTAAATTCTAAATTTAATCAGCAATACATGTGATGAAAGTATACATTTTTTGAGAAAATTTCCATTTTTTATCAATAATCATTCAGGATATAAATAGATATGTATTGATTTTGGCATTCATTATAATCTGCATCATATATAAAAATATAATCAATCTCTATTAAAAGTTAACATTTGATGTGCTTTGTTCTGAAAAATTAAAAGTTAACCTTATATTAATTTCTATGCAGTACTCGTTATTTATTAGATGTTTCATTTTAATTGTTTCATTTCATGCATAAAATCTTAGTTTCTACATTCATGCCATGCGTCTCGATTAATCTTAGTTTAGTCTTCCAATTTATACCCCGACCCAACTGGGGAAAAATTGGTCCAAGCCGAATTTTTTGAGGTCCAAGTACCATTCTTATGCTATACTTGATTCTTGTTTTCCAATTTTTCCAGTTTTGGTCTAGTTTCGGACCGGTGTCCACCCCTACTTGTCTAAGCAGAAACACTTTAGACATGTCTCGAATTTCAAGCTTAAATTAGAACCTCAATTTTGCCATCACTTTAAAGATGATATGTTATAGATCTTTGTAGTTGTGCCCTTTCGCTATGTGTTTGTCTACCAAGTCCTTCATCCTTCTTTGTATCCTTCTTTGTGCTTGGTGAATGTGATATTTCATTATCTACTCCTTCCATCTCAATTTATATTGAATCGTCTCTTATTGTTTACGAGGTTACTGAACTTAGTTTCAACTCAAGTTAGTCGAAAATGGTATGAAATTGAAAAATAAAATTTATATATTTAAAAAATTCCATCAAAAAATTTGCAAAAAACAAAAGGTTACAGACAAATTAATTTGGGATAGATGGAGTAGATGATAGCTCCTTAACCTGGAAACGGGTAAATGGACTTTTAGTGAAAGGATTATGTAAATTCAGTAATTTTTTTTGAAAGGATTTGAAGTTTAAGTACCACTTCGAAATTTCAGTGAAAGTTCAGGTACCATTACTGAAATTTACCCGTTATTGCATATTAGTACAAAAATAATTTCATTGGATTTATTTTGTGAAAAAACATCGAAATCTTTGTTGTATTCTATTAATATGTACTGCAAATTTAATGAAATTAACGATCAAAGTTTGTGTAATTTAACTAATAAAATTTAAAATGAACATGCAAATTAAACAATTTGAGACAGAAGGAGTAAAGAAGACACTATGACAATCATACTTTCATATAATAGTCTCAATTAGGAGTCAAACATAATGCATACATAATGAGAGATGATCCAACTCCAATAATATACGGAGTATCAATAATTGGCATTATTATTACGGAGTATCATTTTTTTACTCCGTGTATATAATTATAAATATGGAAATTAAACTAGCCAGTATATAGTCATGAGTAATGCAAGAGTTACAAACAACTTGGACACAAACTTACCGTCTGTATATTTCATTTCAATTTTTATTTTGCAAGTATTTAAAATTATTTTATTCCATTAAAAAAGTGCACAAATTGCAAGTTGGTGTAGTTTGTATCTTATAGTCATCGCGGCGGATTATTAAATTGTTCAAAGTATGGTTGCATTATATATACACATCCAATTATTAACGGCGTCGGCCTCCGGTGCCCGCCGCGCGTTGGCCGTTAAAGAAGACGGCCGCGACCGGTGGACCCAGGTTGTAAACGTCGGCGAATTCTCGAGTGTTGAAATTTTGGCGCGAACCCGGTCCGAAAATGGTCTGTCGTCGGGCCACCTGCTGGAACAGTACAAATACGAAGCGATGGATTCCAAAGAATGGCTGTGGGCTTTCATAGCTCACAATTTCATGTCCTATAAAAATTATTAAAAACCAAAGCAAAAGTAAGTTTCAAACATTAATAGAAGAGGCAACACATTTTACATACATAATTGTCGTTGAGTAATTTTTTTTAGTCTTTTTTGCCACGAAAAAAAAAAAGAATTACCATGCTTAAAGTATAACATACATTATATTTTATATCAAAATATGAATTTGTTAAAATTCCGGCGGGCCGATAACAACGGATAGAGTGTCGGGTAAAATTAACCACTTGCATATAAAGTCAGGATCCACAATTCTAACCCAAAAGCTTAAGCTGATAGGTAGGGCTTCACCCTTCAATATATGCAAGTGATACTCATCTTTATTTTCCGATGTGGGAACTCCAACAGAATTCTTATTTTAACATAATTAATACAATTTATTTAAAAAAAAGTTCTTTTTTTATGTTTTATCTACGAAGAGTACTTACTACGTACTCATGCGCGCTTTCAACACTCGGTCCGGTTAGGGGACTAAGGAAAGTTGGAGGGCATGGGGAGTAATTACTTTTCTAGATATTGTAATTTATTTACAATTTTAAAAAATTAATGAAGGTGGTAGGTAATGTCTTGATTATTAACTTTAAATTCTTGTTTGACAACGATTTTAGGGCTGTTTGGCAACTTCTGAATGGGTAAGTGCTGAACCAGTAAGAGGCTGAACCATTAAGTGCTGAACCAGTAAGAGGTCTGAACTATTAAGAGCTAGTATATTGCTTAACTATTCAGAGGCAAATGTCTGATCAATTCAGATAAGAGGTCTTAACCATTCAGACTCTGTATAATACTTAACCATTCAGAAACAAATCTCTTAACCATTCAGACATCTGAACCATTAAGAGGCTGAAACAAACAGTCTGAACCATTAAGTGCTGAACCATTCAGACATCTGAACCATTAAGAGGCTGAAACAAACAGCCCTTTAATGTTTTAAAAAAAGAATACCAAAAGTGTTTAGCATATCATTCTTATAATTATTCTTCATTATTAAAAAAATCCAAAATGCTATTGTTAATTGGAAGGGCAATGCTAGGGGTACACCAACATGGGTACCCCATTTGTATACCAGGCTAATACAGACACAAAATGTATGTGCACAGATGTTTTGTATCTGTGTTAGCTTGGTGTACAAATGGAGTACCCTATATTGGTGTACTCCTAAGTTAATTCTAATTGGAAATTATGTATCCATTCAAGTCCTAATTAGGTCATACTTTGATATAAGCATTAACTAGGTTGTTATGTTTTTTGATCAGTGACAAGAGGAGGAATCATATGTCATACATACCGGTGTGCCCGGTGTGCAAATTAGAGATTAGCGTTAGCTTTTGAAAAGACTATTCGAAGGTAGTTTTTAACATTTTCAGAATCAATCTGCACTGTAAAAATTTTAACTAAATAGCTAACGCTAATCGAAAACAATTTTTCCAAACAGGGCCATTAATGATGTACTAATAGAAGTATAGTAATGAAAAGTAATTAGTTGCGGGGCACGTACCTGAATTTATCGACGAACAATATAATAAGACTATTTTAAAGCAGAAACACGTACACAAACATGCGTTTATGCACTGCACATAAAGAATACACAATTACTAATCAAACACATACTCCGTATATACAATATCAAGCGGTAAGTTAGCAATAATTAAGGAGGAGTGCTTTTACCATATGTTCGGATGTACATTATTTCAGTACATCTGCATGAATATTCATTGTTATCGAGTACCTAATTACTCATTTTTGAGTAACTGAATGTTTATTCTGGAGCACAATTGAATTTGAGAAAAATGAGTATTCAGTTACTCGAGAATGATTATTCACTTACTAGAAAATGAGCATTTCGTTACTCGTAAATGAGCACTCGCAGTGGATGTACGGGAAACACCGACGGTGGTACGATATATATTGCGCTAAGGAGTAATTAAAAGAAATAATTAATAAAAAATGGGTGGATGAACTTCTCTCCTGGCTTGAGTGAGAGGAAGTCCACTCCCCAGGATTCATGAGCAAGCAATTCACTGAGGTTCTAGCCTCAGCCAAGGTAGACGCATTGATTTTGTGAGTGTCATTAAATTGAAAATAGTATAAACAAATACTACCTTATAATAAAATCATAATACTAAAAACTAAAATAAAGTAAAAAAGAGTGGATTATTATTATGGGAATTTATGGATAGGATATATAATACGCATGTAGGATGTAATTAATTACTCACCAAAATTAACTCCTCTGTTCGCTGGAATGTCAGTCACTAACCTGTAGATGGTGGACAAATTAAAACATCTGTTTCCATTAGTATCAACCAAACAAAGAGTACTTAATCACCTCATTTTTCATTGTGAAATTTGCACTAAATAGGACTAAAATATAATGACTTTCCTAACGTAGCACTTAAACTTTTTTATTCCCTAAATAAGACTTGATAATGACCTAGTGGGAGAAATAATGTCCAGTAATGCTAGACATTTACTTGAATAATGACTAGCTGATAATGACCAAAAGTCCTACATTGGGAAATTAAAACATATGGTCCTATATTGAGAAAGTCATTATATTTTACTCCTATTTAGGTAAATTTCTCTTTTTCATTTCTTTTTACCTTTTCATCTTAAATGATTAATATATTCAAATAAAATGACTAATATATTCAAATAATTGATACATATATACTTCATTCATTTTATATTGATATACGAGTGATAAATTACATAGGAAATTTGGCCTCTTTTCTCCTCCACACCAAAGATATACAGAGTACTCCGTTCATTCTTTTTTCACTGTCTGATTCACTTTGCGTGCCAAACATTTGACTAAATATATATAAAATTATACAATGAATTAAAATATAAAACTATACCGATCTATTGGTGAAAAATATTTTTAATATATTAATTTTAATTAGTTTTTACTAATACAGAGTATATTTTAAGAGATACTTCATCCGTCTTAAAGCGTTCTTCCCACTTCCCTTATTTCTATGTCCTAAAACTACCTTCCGATAACCGAAAAAAACATTTTTTTTCTTACAAACAGACATTACTACCCCTCTCTCATTAACACCAGAGGGAGTATATATGCATATATATAACTCTTATAAAAATATACTTCGTCGGCAATATGTAGCGTCACTCTGGTGGCAGTGTAAGAATGTGACAAGATGGTGAGGGTGCACAGTGTATCAATGACAGCGTAAAATCTTATTTTGGTATTTTCATTATTTCTTACTAATATATAGGGAGTTCTCCCTTTAAAATAACTTTATTTATAAATTGGTATACAAGTAAAAAAATAAAAATTATATATTCAAAGCTTACATAAAAAATCTACAAAATATAATAGGTGATAATGATATTTTATTTTATTAAATAATCAATAAAAATATACAAACAAACAAAAATTGTCAAGACTTTGAGGTAGAAAGTGGGTTCTGACTTTATATACAAATGGTCATTTAATTTTAACCGACACTCGATCTGTGTGTAGTTCTCGTGCCACCAAAACTTTAACATGGTATCAAAGTATGTTCCAATCTTCCTGATTGTTTGGACATGGGTTTAGCAATATATGAGCTACGTGTATGTGCTTTGGATTGAGTTGGTTATAAAAGATTGAAATGTCATCACTCGTTGTGTGAGCTCTTTATAAGAGATTGAAAATTTCATATGCTAGATGCGTTTGTCCTAATGCCGACTAGGTCAGGAGCAGGGTTAGAGTTCATATATTTAAAAAAGTAATGAAATACCACTAGCATATACTCCCTCCGTCCCGGAAAACATGGGAGTTTTGATTTTGAGGAGAGATTTAAGGAGAGTGTATTTTGGTATTGAATTTCTAAAAATGTCCTTTGATGTAATGGGTAAAAATATGATTTGATGGATAGATTATTAGTAAAAAGGTATAATGTGATAGGTAGGGTATGAAAAAGTAAGGAGTAAAAGTGACTTTTAATAGAAATGAGAAATGTTTTTTGTGACATATGAAAAAAGAAAGGAGAAAGGTTTTCATGGACGGAAGGAGTATAAAAAAATGATTAGATACTCTATCAATTAAGGGAGAAAGACCAAAGTAGGACTAAAACATTGAAGATATACCAAAATAGGACTTCCATGTTTTTATTCCCGAAATATGACTTACATTACCAAACATGGTCATATACATTGCCAAGAAAGTACAGTAATTTGCACATGTACACTGCCACATTACCACAATGCAAAGTCACATTACCACAATGCAAAGTCCTATTCCGGAAAAAAAACATGAAAGTCTTATTTTGGTACTTTTCTCTATGTTTTAGTCATATTTAGAATGATTTCTAATCAATTAATTGAAGCTTTTAAATTAGAAAGTGGATCTCAAATTATATATTAGTTGTAAATTTTGTCCAACATTCTCTTATCAATAAGTACGTACCAGTGCAAGTATTCTCTTAGGTTTGGATCACTTGGACTTGGAGCATCAGGATCCACCATCACCTTAATTAAATTAATTCATATCAATAAGAAATTAAATCACAATATCAATAATCTAACTTCAATTTACTTTAAGAAGAAAAAAAAAGAAGTATCTTTGACTAGGGCTACATTTGTCTTTGAATTTTTAAAATCAAATTTTAATTCAGCTCGAGACTTTTAAATCAACAAAATTTTGATGTGAAATTTGCACTAAATAGGACTAAAACATAATTACTTTCTTAATGTAAAGAAGGGTATTGGATGGTGTGTATAAATGGATTAAAGAAGTGTATTTGATGGTGTGTAAAAATGAAAGTGGACAAATACTCTGGGACGAAAGTAGTATGTTTTAGTCATATTTAGGTAAATTTCTCAATTTTGATATCATATCAATGAATTGAATCAAAGAAGTATGAGCTCATGCTTGAGATTTAAGGTCTTGAAATGATTTTATACTCTAACATTATCATCTCATTTGACTTTTTTCTATCAACGTATTTAAATTTTGACCACAATATGCAGAAAAAATACATTGTGTCATGAAATAAATTTAATATGAACAGTTTTTTATATTAAACTAAACATTGATATATATTGTTTTTTTATTATATACTCCATCCGTCCCAGAGTATTTGTCCACTTTCATTTTTGCACACCATCCAATGCACTTCTTTAATCCATTTTATCTTGTAATTTGTATATTAAAAAATTATAAAAATTATATATTAATAATCTATATGTTAAGACAAATCAAACAAGATCACACATGACAATATTTAGGCTTACACATTGAGAGAATTTGATGAGTCAAAGTGCTTAGATGAACAGTTCTAAAAGTCAAAAGTGGACGAATATAATGGGACGGAGGGAGTATATCTTGATAAAACAAACATTTTAAATATCAAAATGTTACATTGTAGACTGTGAAAAATGGAATGAGAAGAAAATTTCTGATCACCGAGAGAATATTACTCTTGTATTATTATTTAGTTGCTCCAATAGCCATGTTCGAAATTCTTTAATGGTCTATTTGAAAACTTAATTTAGAATTCGAACTTTATTTTTGACTCAAATTACATGTTTGTAAATTCAGAAAAAATAGAATATATTGTGCCAAATTTCCATAATTCACAAGAAAATTCGGTGTACAAATTTAAACATACCCCATGATGAATTTTTGAATTTAAATCCAATAATTCATCAAAAAAAATCCAATAATTCATCAAATAAATTCCTTAGTTTTCAAACAGTTAAAGAAATTGAATTTTATAATTGAAATCCAAGAATTCAAATAATACCAAACAAAGCATCTCTATTTCTTACGGAGTATTTTATACGAGTAATTCATTACTCCAATCATTCCCTCTCACACATATCATCTTCATATCTTTAAATACCTTATTTTTAAAATAAATATTCACAATCCATTATTTCATGATTTCATCCATCCATTTAATTATTCATGGATCTCACTTAGCTTATACTCCCTCCGTCCCGAAAAGTCAGTTACGTTTCGAAAAATTTACGTCCCTTAAAAACCTTTACATTTTTATTAAAAAACCATTTTTACCCCTTACTTTTATACCCTACCTATCACATCATACCTTTTATCAAATAAACTACCTATCACATCCTATTTTTATCCATCACATCAAGGGTATTTTTGGAAAGTTAACACCAAAATATTTCTCTTTATTTTACCACTTTAGTCAAAATGTACCAATCTTTTTGGGACGGAGGGAGTACTTTAATTTATTTATGGACAAATTGCCCAAAATAATCCCAACTTTACCCGGTCTTTCAAAAATAATCTCACCTTTCACTGTGATGCATAATAATCCCAACTTTACTGAAATTTGCCAGTTTTGGGTCACCGTTAAGTTTCTAACGGATGGTTAACGGAAATGCCTGTTTTAGGCAACAAAATGAAAGTTGGGATTATTTTTGATGAATTTTCATTTTTTTATTTTTTTTAAATTTTTCATTTAAATTTTTTAAATTTCTTTCTACCTCCATCATCATTTCTTTTTCCTTTTTTAAAGATTAGTCTTAGTTTAAAAAATAAAAATAATAGATATAAAAAATAAAAAATGAGAAATGTAACTAAAATGATACAAAAATAATAAAATAAATAAGGTAATCAATGGAAACTAACTTGAAATTGGTAAAAGTAAAATAAAAATATACAGGTGGATTTTAATATTTTACGCATTATACAGAATATTAACATATCACTTCTTATTTTTTAGAAAAACTTATCTACAATAATTTCAACTTTACCGGACGGCTTGTTCTTTTAAAAAATAAGTAAACATTAAGACTCCGTATAGTATGTAAAATGTTAAAACCCACCACTACGTATATATTTATTTTATTTCTTACCAGTTTCTGTTTAATTTCTATTGATTACATTATTTATTTGATTAATTTTGTATGATTTTAGTTATTTTTCTCATTTTCATTATTTTTTATATCTATTTTTTTTTCTAAGGTAAGAATAATCTTTAAAAAAAGAAATGGAGGTTGAAAGTAATTCAAAAAATTTAAATAAAAATTTCAAAAAAAAAATAAAAAACAAACATTCATCAAAAATAATCCCAACTTTCATTTTGTTGCCTAAAACGGGCATTTCCGTTAACCCTCCATTAGAATTTTAACGACGACCCAAAACTGGCAAATTTTAATAAAGTTGGGATTATTATGCATCAAAGTGAAAGGTGTGATTATTTTTAAAAGACCGGGTAAAGTTGGGATTATTTTGGGTAATTTTTCCTTTATTTATTTATTACTTCATAGTTTAAATATTTCAGACTTCATATTATATTATAAAATAATACTATTAATTTTTGTATCATAACATAATTGATGAATAAAAAAATTACAAAAATATTAAATTAAATATATAGAAATTATACGGGTTTATATTTAGAAGAATCAAATTAGTAAATAAAATTACAACAAATAATTAATATAAATCTAAATTTAATAACATTAAAATTACTAAATAAAACTTATTTTTTCAAAGATAAAAAAATAAATGTTATATATAATTAAATAAAAATTAATAATTAAAAATATATTTTAGTGATTATATTAATTATTTTTAATTATAATATAATTGATAAATAAAAATGATTAATTTAGTGGGTGGAGCCATATATCAACATGGACGGTGTTTAAATGTTTAAACAAATTATCCTCTCTCACCATCCATTATTCCATTTGATCATTCACAATGATTTAAATATGTCTATAAGGGTGTTTAGGAGTGATTAATTTGTGGATAAAGTGATTTCCACAAAAGCTGAAAGCAAAAGCCTACTTACTTCTCCGAAACAGTGTTCTATGTACAAATTAATGGTGGTTAAAAGCAAAAGCTGATGACATGCCAAACAGAGTAAAATCACGTATACTCAAACTAGAAGCTAAATTATTAAAAGCAGCGCACTGCCAAACACGCTCTATGTATTCATTCATTTTAATCATAATAAATATTGATTAAATGACACCAATATATGAAGATGCTCTTACAAGGGTATAAAAAGCGCGTAAATCTTGGCCGCCAATATCAACCGTCGGCAGGCCAACCACCTGAGATGGCCTGAACTCGCAGCCGTTGGTGATGGCGCGGTCGCCGTAAACCACCCGGAGGTTTATGGACGTCGTAAATGGTTCCAACACCTCTCCGATCACCCGCCCCATTGCCAGACCGTCTCTCGCCATAATCAATCCCCGGGATAATTATCTGCCCTAATAAGTAATTAATAATAATAATAATAATAATAATAATAATAATAATAACTATAATTCATTAATTAATTTGTTTTAGTTCTTTATTTATAGACCTCATCAAGTGGCTGCATGGTAATAAAAATGCGTCTGCGCGTACGCGATGCATGCGTGTTGTCCTCATGCAAGTATTCCACCGGCCAACTAGTGATCCATCTCAATCACTTTTAATTAGTTAATGAAAAAAATTAGGAAAAATTTACATCATTACTCCTAGAATTACACAATTTTATATAAATACTCCGAGATTTAATTAATGACATCGATACTTCCAAAATTTTCATATGTTTATATCGCTGCTCTAAGAATTCATTTATGTTTATATCTACTAGATTCGTACCCGTGCGTTGCACGAAAAGAATTTTGTTACTCCCTCCGTCCCAAAAAGATTTACACGTTTCAAAAAAATTGCGTCCCACAATCTCCTACCCATTTCTATTAAAAAACCACTTTTACCCCTTACTTTTTCAAACCCTACCTATCACATCATACTTTTTTTCTAATAATCTACACATTACATCTTACTTTTACCCATCACATCAAGGGTATTTTTGGAAAGTCAACACAAAATTATCTCTCCCTTAATTTCAACTTTAGTCAAAACGTGTAAATCTTTTTGGGACGGAGGAAGTATTATATTTGTCATTTATTGAACTTAATGAGTAGTGTAATTCATAATATAAAATTTCTACAAAATTAATTATTGATAATTAGAAAACGGACTACTTGATATAAAAACATCACAAATATTTTGGAATTTGGAACACTTCCTTGAATACAACATTTGTAGTAAAATATTTTCACCAGGCAGATACAACATACAAATTATAATATGTACGAATTAATGAATATATGTACATCATTCAATATAGTATGTGTACATATTGCGTTTAAAATATCTTCATTAATGATTTTTCTCATTGTTGTCAGTTATGTCACCGTCAGTTAAACGAAGTACATTCGAGATGCTGAAGGAGTTAAGAGGTTCTCTCAATGGGAATGTTGGCTTTGTTTTACCGGCTTGAACTGTGACCAAAAGATCATTCACAGATAAATGATAGATAATTGTACCAAAACTCCTACCTTACAATATAGTAGTCATAAATTTAAAAAATAAGTGTCTAACCATTTTAATGTGGTTCAACCCAAGTCTCTTATTACCCAATGCAGTTGTCCTTACCCATCCTAAATTTTAGAAAGATTTGCACTAAATAGCACTAAAACTTAAGTCATTTCACTAAATAACACTTAAATTGTTTTATTTCTTAAATAGCACTTAATAATGTCTATAATGTCTAGTGATGACAAATATTTACTTGAATTATGACTAATGCATAATGACTAAAAGTGTTACATTGGGAAGAAAAACACAGGTGGTGATATTTAGAGAAAATCATTATGTTTTAGTGCTATTTAAGTAAATTTCTCTAAATTTTATCATGGTATCGGATCATGTTTTAGCCCACCTCGTTTGTTAAGGTGTCCGTCTAGATGTTCATTCCTACCGGCCCATTAGTGTTTAGCCCAGTTGTCCGTATGTGGTATGTACCCAACGACCTGTGGCCCGTTTAACATGATTGCTTTTCTAGGAATCTATACACAGCGGCTCGTAAAAAAATGACCAGTTAGATTCAAAATGACCAGGTTGTCCACTTGAGGGCAGTGGCGGATCTAGGACAACATATCATTGGGGGCACCATCTAAGAAAAATAGCGGCAAGAGCAAGATGGGATTTAGGACAGCGTCTACAAATTTTTTTAATGCAATGTAATTCTTCCGCCTTAAAGTAGTTATGTTTGAATAAAAAAGTTAATTTGAACGAAGTTTAAAAATTAATTATATTAAGTTTATATTGTACTACCTTGGTCCATGACTATGCGTCCAATTTTGATTTTTTATAATCAAAATTGACAAGCTTTGACCATTAAATAAGTTAAATTGATATTAGATATTCATATAAAAATGATTTTATTAGATTTTTTTTCATACAATATTTTCAAAATATTGTTTTATTTAGTTAATACGGAGTATATCATAAAATTTCTAGACCAAGATAAAAAATGGTTGACTTCCAAAAGTCAAAACTAGACAAATACTCTGGGGCAGAAGTAGTATATTAATATAAAGAATACATTTCTGATAGTTTTCGATAAGATAAACTTAGTAAAATTCTTTTTTTTACCAATACCTTATACGTAGTACAAATTTAATTTAATTGATAATTAAAGTTTGTTCAATTTGATTCGTAAATTTCAAACTAGATGAATATTGGATGACAATAGTAAATGACAAAAAAATCAATTTTTTGTTTCAAAAGTTTCCATTAGCCATTGCATTATTTTAGTCTTTTTAACCAAAATTGAGAAATAAAAAATTGGGAAATTTAGTTTGAGCTTTTGGCCATAAAATAAAATTTTCACTAACAATAAAATATAGTTGGGCCGTGTACTAAAGTTTGGAGTGGGGGCACCAAGAATTTTGTATTGGGGGCATCCATAAAATCAACCCCAATTTTATTCTTTGTATAGAATATTTATACATGTTCACTGGGGGCCACTGCCCCCATAGCTAAAGCATTGGATCCGCCCCTGCTTGAGGGCGAGTGTTAAAGTGCATCCCATATCGAAAGTCCAAGAGTAAAATAATCGCTATATATATAAGCTCTTGAGTTAAACTAATAATCGATTGGATTGAATCTTTAAAGATGGTTCAACCAAAGTCTCTTATTACCCAATCCAGTTGTCCTTGCCCCTCCTAAATTTTATCATGGTATTAGAGCAAGTTTTAGCCCACCTCATTTGTCAACGTGTCCGTCTAGATGTTCATTCCTAGCGGCCAGTTAGTGTTTAGCCTAGTTGTCTGTATGGGGTATGTACCCAACGGTCTGTGTCCCGTTTAACACGATTGCTCTTTTGAAAGTCTATACCCAGTGGCTCGTAATCCTTTAAGTGTTGGCGCTAAAAACCCGAGGGGATGGGAGTCCGTTTGCAAGTGGTCAACCAGTTAGATTCAAAATGACCCGGTTGTCCACTTGAGAGCGAGAGTTAGAGTACATCCCACATCGAAAGTCCAAGAGTAAAACAATCGGTATATAAGCTCTTGAGTTAAACTAATAATCGATTGGATTCAATCTTTTAATGTGATTCAACCCAAGTCTCTTATTACCCAATTTAGTTGTCCTTACACATCCTAAATTTTATCAGTGGGGTTCCCATGACATGGAACCCCATGTCATGGGATGACCCGGGGGTGCACCGGTGCCCCATTCGTAAAATTAACGGTTCCTACCCCCTAACCCCCCGGTAAACCCTCCACACCGCCATGACCCGAACACACCCCCCACCTCCTTCAATTGCACCCTACAAGTTGATTTTGACTTTGGAGTTATCGATGGATTAGGGGGTAGGAACCGTCAATTTTTTACGAACGGGGCACTGGAGCGCCTCCGGGTCATCCCATAACATTGTCGGACAATGTCATGGGAACCGTCCTCTTTATTTAGTGCGTACTGCTTTTGTGAATGTGTAGTAGTATTGCTATTCAGTGTAGTCTTCGCGACTGTGCAATGATGCTAATTTTTATAAAGGACATAATGTAGCCTTTTCAGCAATGTTTTAGTACCATGCGTGAGTTAGGTTCTACTTAAGTAAAACGCAATTGATTTAGTCCTATCTACGTATTTTTTCCTTAATTAGTTAGTTCTAGCTATCACTCATTAGTTTTTATTAAGAGCAAATTCCATAATTGGTCCTTTATAACAGGGAAGTTTCCATATTTAGTCCTCTATTATCAAATATTACCCCCATAGTCCTTTTTTAAGGGTGCCTTTCCACAAATGGTCCTTTTTTTGATCTTCTGCCGTGTTGGTGTTAATTTAAAGGCTAAAAGTATAATTTGACGTCAACATTATGTCTAGTGACGTGTTCTGATATTGGTTAAGCGGATAACACAAAAATAATGACTATGATTGTGGGCTAAGATTCTGAAGAAAGATCACATTTGTAGACTATAATTGTCGTAAAAAGCGACTGTAATTCACAAACGACGCAAAAGGAACAGCCTTTGAATTGTGTATGATAAAAAAAATATATTATCATTGTGAAATTACACTTTTAGCACTCAAATTTACACCAACATGATAGAAGATCAAAAAAGGACTATATGTGAAAAGGTACCCATAAAAGAAAGACCACTTAGGTAATATTTGATAATAGAGGATTAAATAGGGAAACCCCCCTGTTATAAAGGACTAATTATAGAATTTACTCTTTTATTAAACACACATATTACCATGTGATGGATAATAATCTCCTTTGTATGTAGTAGGCCCTCAGAATGGACTCGGGACAGGAGGCCCAAGAACAAGTTCAAGCCTTTGCTTAATTGGAAGGGGGTTCGAAGTCGTCCCGCATTGAGGGATCGGACGAGCATAGAGTATCACGAGCCGACCGTGTAGGGTCAATAAAGCTTTCATGGACTGCTAGTGACGTGAAGGGCACCAAGTGACTGATTGAGCGACCCTTCTCACTACCATAATTAACTACCCCAGTTACCATAAATCCATCCATATATAATTATCACCAATCACTCCCCACAATTATCTACATCATCATTGATCAACTCTTACTAAAATATCTCCACAATCTTCTCCATCACCACACTTCACTCCACCTTAGCTTGTTGGGATAAATGCCCGCAAAAATAACACACACAACCACGAATTAATTACAAAAAATAAAAGATATAAGATTTAATGTGGTTTGGTTACCAACTGCAACCTACATCCACACACGGCAGCTAGGAGAATTTTCATTTCTTGTTGCACTTTAAGATTATAATTACAAGCACAATGATCTCTTAAATAGAGATAATTAAGGAGATAATGATTAAGCTAAAGCATAAGCTAAGATGGCTTACAGTTCTTGCTAATTTCCTATTAGCTTCTACCTGGCTTCTTGGATTCACACTCAACAATCTCCCACTGGAAGCCACGGAACAATGTTCACATGCGCTTCAACTATGCACATGTACTTCTGTAATCTATCAACGGAACTCATTATTCCACCACATTTAATTGCCATAAGCCTTCTTGATCATCTAGAAGACCTTTTGAAACTTTCTTTAGTTTTAACACATCATTCGGCTTGATCCACTCCTGACTCGTTCTCAGTCCGAACTGGCTGTAGATGCACATTGATGGGTCCTAAAATATCCCGAGAACAAATAATCTCCATACTCAGCAAGAAAGTTTCGAGAGATGTTTCTATAGATAGAATACTTGTTCTGCTGACCCATTATCTTGTAGAAACCTTGACTGAAGCACCACATGTTCTCTCACTACTACCTGCATAGATTCCTTGGACTAGCCTCTCTGAACCATTCCTCACTCATTAATCTTGAGTGTAACTTGTGGCTCTGAGTTTCTCTCTTGCAAAGACAAGCTTCTTCTACCCACGAGACTCAATGAATCAGATTTGGTTTATCTACTCAACCGGACGGTCACTCACTTAGACGGTAACCCGACGATATACAACGAATCTCTCGTCCTTCTGCGAACCATGACAAGATTTCCCTTCACAAGCTTCCACTGCCCATTTCCGAATGTTACATTGTGTCCTTGTTCGCCTAACTATATGTGACAGAAATTAAACTTTTCCTCAAGGTTGGAATCACTTTGACATCTTTCAAAGTCTAGAAGCTGAAGGAAGTATGTAAACATAACCCCATGGAACCCATGCCCGTCACATCAAAAGCTCTGTCGTTTACTGGTTATACCTTTTCAAAATCTCCAACAACCAGATTCTACAATACCTCACTGCTGTGGGTAGCATGAAATGAAGCACTAGAATATATCCATGATTCATGAATCCATAATGCTCTCCATGCAACAAATAAAGAGATCCTCATCCACTGAGTTTTCTGCAATGTTCACTTCTTTGTCTTTCGGGCACTGATTCCTACAATGCCCCACCTCCTTGCACTTCCAGCGCGTTACACTTGAGCTATCACGAGTCTTTGACTAGCTCCTCGTTCTATTCTTGCTCCCACTACATCTATTATTCCTTCTACCTCTGACGACATCTAATAATTCTCTAGAAGACACCCTTCTTAAATCTTGTGCAAGATGTTATAAAAGACTCCAACACACTTGAGACTACTTGTATCACATTGCCATAATTAAAAAATATGAGACAACTAATATTTCTGGGTAGCTAAACTGATCCTTCGCTGATAAGTATTTCCTCACGGCATAAGATGGACCAAGTGACGTAGTGCATGCTTCAACAATAAGATGACGGACATGATACTTCAACTTTAGTCTAACACAAAACGGCTAAACAACTACAACATCTAACATCATTTGTCAAAAAAACCAATTGGAGTTATTACAAAAACTCGACTCGATAACAATAAGGGATGAAAACTTATAGAACTAACACAACTAGCTAGTCTTCTCGGGAAAATCAATAATGCCTTCACTAAGCACCCAACTAATTTTGATGATTTTCTATTGGCTCTCATCAACTGTGCACCGAAGATTTTCATACTTTCTTAGCCTTAACTTAAGATTTTTTAATGACTATCTTCGACTGCTTATTCTATTGAGGATTTCATGGATGTTCTCACCCGACTATTAATTAACGATATGAAATTATAAAAATTAAAATCTCACATTTCTATCTCTTTTTTTATTCGTCCTAAACCATTTTTAGAATCTATTTTAAAAAAAATTGATTTGTGAATCACATTTCCTCTTTTTCTTTTAAATGAATCACAAAAAAAGAATCATATAATGTTAGAACTCTATGTGTGGTTTTGCTTTTGGATAAAAAAAAAATCTCATATTAAGGGATATACTTGAATTTACTTATTTTGATTCTCTCTCCGGTACGTGTGGGAGGCAATTTGCAACCAAACACATTGCATTTATTCCAGTGGGAAAGGAATGATCTTGCAGGAATTGTTCCCAATGTAATTTGTGGTTATAATGAAAGCCCGCCAGAATAAAACTTCTTATTGCTCTTCTTGTTTTTGTGTGAATTTCCAAAATCGTCCTTTCTAGTAAAACGTTTTCTCAAATTGGTTCTCAATAATTAGTGATTACTTATATGGTATTTCATAGTAATTGATATATTTTCTCTCGATAGTCCTTAGTAAACAATAATTATTTACTCCCTTCGCTCCTAAAAGATTGAGATAGTTTGATTTTGTTGGTCAAATTGTGGCACATTTTGACCACGAATTAAATATAATTTAAAATAATTTAATGTTATAAAAATTTGATATTTATATTTAAAATAAATCCAATTTTACTAAATTTACATTAGAACTAAATACGGAGTATACTTTTTCATTAAATCACGGTGAAAGAGTATCATAGTTTGACCAAAAAAATAAAATTAAAATTTAAAATCAGGCGATTCTATAATTATAACATGAATGGGTGATTTGAGAAAATATTTAATTCAAAAACACTACTTTGAGAATTATCTCATAGTTTAGATGCTGAAAACTACAAAATACACTACACTTAATAATAATTTGATGGACATTTTTTGGAAGACTACAAAGAAGAGAAATCTCAATCATAAAATATCACGTAGGTAATTATTACTTGATAAAGACTAATTCGAAAAATATCATATTATAAAAGGGTATAATTTACTCTCTCTTTTTAAAAGTCTCCTCGTCCTTCCACATAAAAACAATCAAAGACTTTTTTATCACTCCGTAAAAAGAAAAAAGAGAAAAAAAACTTTAAAAAAGAGCTATTGCATTAGTTGTTAATTGTTTACTTAAAACAAGAATTTTTGCATCGATTCTTTAGAAATCAACAATGCAAAACCCTTTTTACTTATAATTAAAAAGGAGCTATTGCATCGGTTGTTCACAACTGATGCAATTGCTCTAGGGAGAAACTACATCGCTCGCATTTGCATCCGTCAAAAACCAATGCAAAAGGTCTTGAACATCACATGCAATTGCCTTTTTTGTAGTAGTGCCACGCCTACTGGCCTTCGCGGCATGCATGCCACTGGTTAGCACGTCCAATGATGAATCTAGGATGTAAGATGAGAGCATGGGCTCAGACGAGTCCATGGAGGATAAGCGAGGTGATGCCACCGACCTTGAGTCAGTGGTTGCATACTTTGATCACTTTGACACGAAATTCTATATATATTTATTATTTGCATGCACACATGATTACAATATATTATAATGTCGTAATTATAACATCGTGAAGGTTTGCCACCACAGAGGAGGGAGCTCGGATGATCTGCTCCACATATGGTCAGGTTATTCAATTCGGCCGCCATTTCCGTCGCCACTATTAGAGACGGAGTTTATTCATCGCCCAAGCCCCAAACCGTCGCCATACTACATACCTAGCTAACTTCGTCGTCATTTAGGGACGTATAAAAAATTCCATCGTTACATTCAATACCAACGAAAAATTAACAATGGAAATTGAACCGTCGCAAATTCCATTGCATGGACCAACCCCTAATAAATATAAGGTGTGGCGACGAAATAATTTTGTCATTATTCTGTCATATTTTTATTGTGTTATATGATAACCTACAATGCTTGAATAGGCAAGACACAATGATACTTGCAAAAAATAATTTCTATTCTGACTTTTGACATCTTTAGTTTTGTAATTTGACTTTCGAATTATATTTTCAGCGATGAAGAAAAAAGAAACAAATCACTTAAGTAACTTATTAAGAAACTCAAATCATAGAAGACAGTGTTTTCGAAAATCGGAATATCTTTGTTCATGATAACTACCTATAATCATTTTGTTATCAGATTAACTTCCTTCCTTTTAAACAAAGCTTTGTAATCAACTTTTTTATTAGTCAAGGTTTGGGATTCAATTCTTTGAAATCATATGCTTTCCTGATGTACTACTTATTTTTTATATATTTATCTTCTCTCTTTACCTAAATATATTTTTTTATAAAACTATTCTCTTGGAGTATAAATTTTGTTAAACATCCTGCCCGTGGATTCCACGGGTTTGAAGGTATCTAGTGGTTTTCAAAAAAGGGAGGGAGATGATCCAAACTCTACATACCAATAATTGGAATTATTATTATATTTATTGTGGAAACTAAACTAGCTAGCTAGCTAGTAGCCAACTAGCCGTAACGCACGGTGGATTATTGTTCTCAATACGTACGTACATCGGTACATACATAAACTACGACTACGTCGGAGTCAAAGAATTTCCTATTAACGGCGCCTGCCTCCGGTGCCCGCCTCTCGTTGACCGTTAAAGAAGATCGCCGCCACCGGTGGACCGAGGTTGTGAACCTCGGCGAATTCTCGAGTGCTGAAATTTTGGCGCCAACCCGGGGCGAAAACGGTCTGTCGGCCCATCTGCTGGAACAGTACAAATACGAACCGGTGGATTCCGACGATTGGCTGTGGGCTTTCATAACATACAATCTCATGCCCTATAATAATTAAATCAAGCCAAAGGTCACCATATATATATATATATATATATACACACACACACACACACACACGGTGGGGTTCTAGTGACACCGGAGTACGGTGCCACTCCGGTGTCACTAGAACCCCACCGATATATATATATATATATATATATATATAAAGTCAAGCAGAAATATGTTTAAGTTCAACACCCTCTAAAAAAGACTAGCACCATTTAATTATTTTACACCAAATTGTACAACACTTTGATAACAAATTAGATACGGAATATAATTTTTAATGATTAAATGTTATTTAAACTTACATCAATTTTTTTTTATAAATTAACCCCAATTTCACTAAATTTAGATTATATTCACAATTTATGATCGAAGTGTTACATATTTTGATAATAAAAAAGTCAAAATGTTGGGACAGAAGTACATTTTTTGTGAGTAAGTTTTTAGTGATGATGAGAAAAAGAAACTCCCATGCTAAAAACCAAAAAAGAAAGTAGCTAGATAAAGAGATACTTTTCTTTTGGCATCATAATCTCTTTCACACATAGACAATAACTATATATTGAAAAGCAGACAATTATTGTATGTGTTTTTAAGACGTGTGGTGTGAAAAAGGGGTCCCTAGCAAAGTCCAAACAAAAAATATAATAGAGTTTACAAAACTCTATAAAAAAGCACTGAGATCCCTTTTTAAATTTTATCTCTAAATCAGAGTAGGCAAAACTCTTTTCAGAACAATCACCTAACGACTACACTTTTGAAGGGGGCAAAGGGGCTAGGGTGGCGTTTAAAGAGCGTAAGAAAGTAAGAATCAATAATTTTATGAACGTAACATCATAAATAGTCTAAAATGTCCGTAACACTGATATCGGGTGACAAGTGAACCACCCACACCCATAGCCTGGCCTCGGCTTTGTTTGACCAATTACGGGACCATGACTTGGGTTGTTGTAGTACGTGGATTTACGCGACCATGGCTCACCGGTGCGTTATCCATCCCTATATGCATGGAGTACATAGTATCTTTAGTGTTTTTCATATATAAGATATGAATAATGTATATTAATTACCAAGTAATTTTATTTTGGCCTAAAAATAATATTTTAAACCACGAAAACTTTTAAAATAAGTTTTGAAAACATGGGGGTATTGGTGCGTATTTTCCAAAACACGGGAGTACTGGTGCTATTTGGCCAATGAAGCATACTCCGTATATACGCGGTAAGTAAGATTGTTCATGTTTAGGCCCGGACTAAAAAAACTAACCGAACCACACCATAGGTCCAGACCGAACCCGGAGCAAATAGATTTCTGGTCAGTCTTTGATCCAAATTATTTAGAATTTCATGTTTCGATCCGTTCCAGTCCATACCTAATTTCTATTCGATCTGGACGGAATAAACCAAAAATACCCATGTTTTATACCCCACTTTGTACCCCGTAGCTTTGCACCTGTTAAATATATAAAATATATTTAATATTATTGTATTATGATTTGTTTCCATAGTTGTATAGTTTCCTAGAATATCTCTCCTACCATAACTAGGATTGAGACTTTGTATATATATATATACATGTATTCCTCTCATAATTAATCAATGAAAATACCTCTTCTTCATGGTATCAGAGCCTAACTAAAACCCTAAAATATCTACCCTAGTTTCGGCCCTCCCCTTACGCCGAACCACCACTTGCGCCGCCGTCTCCCTCCTCCTCTCTTCACGGCCGGCAGCTTCCTTCCCCTCCTACAATGGCCGAAAGTGAAATCACCTCTCAATCCTCTACCCTGTCAGCGAACCAGCACCTGGCCAAGCTCATGTTTCGTCCGTAGATCATCAAACCTGGCATCGTCGTCTTGGCCACCCAAGTCCTGCAGTTCTTCGTGGAGTCCCTCACAATTTTCCTTTATTTACAAATTGTCAACAAACTCTTTGTCATGCGTGTCAGTTGGGAAAGCATGTGCGCCTCCCATTTTACTCTTCTAGTCGTGTTTCTTATTTTCCGTTTCAACTTTTGCATACAGACTTATGGCAATCCCCTGTGCCAAGTATTACTGGTTTTAAATTCTATATGTTGTTGTTGGATGATTTTTCTCATTACTTGTGGGTGTTTCCTTTAAGACATAAAAGTGATG
>OOIL02004591.1:2023356-2053490 GCA_900332095.2 Cuscuta campestris | reverse complement strand
CAATATTGTAAATTAGCCCCCATTTTTCTAATATGTTTGCTAATTAATCCTTTCCTTATAATTAGACTCTAAAATCAAACCAAAACACAAATTAATCTAAAATAATAATAATAACCAAGATAATGCAATTTAATATAAAAACAAAGTCAATAAGTCTAACAAAATATAACAACACATGCACAAATAATAGACTTATCACTTTTTTACCATGAACCACAAAATAAACACAAGGTTAACATGGAATTGAAACATTTTGGGCTGCCACACTGTTTGGGCCATAACTTTGACTTTAGGTATCCGATTTCAGTAGTCTATCCCTTTCCGGAAAGATCTCGACGAGACGCATAGTGGCTCGATCCGTCAAAGACCCATCGGTATCCATCTTTGACCAAAAATCCTATTGTTTAGACCGTAAATTTTACAGTTTTGGCTTTTTTGAGTCTTTTTCCTACTTGTTTACAGTGTTTTTAACTATAAATGCCCTGCAGTTTTATGCAGACTTGGTATGGCTGTTACTTCAATTTTTGGTTTCTGGTTTACAGTCAATCCCTGGTTTTTGATTTTCGATTTGCGGTTGACCAGCATAACTTTTAACCGCATTGAAAATGGTTAAGAATCTCTACCTTATTATTCTACATCAATAATATTAATAGTTCTAGCGTTTTCATCCCTTTCATTTTTAATTTGTTGATTTGTGTTTATATCATATGTCTTGATTCTATTTAGATACTTTAGTGAGTTTAGTCCTTTAATTTTAACTTATAACTTAAAAATTTAAAATTAAAAATTATAATTTCTAGTTTGTAAATATTCAATGTAAAAAAATTATTTTAATCCTTAATTTTTAGTTTTTATATTTTAAATTTAGAATTCATTTTTAATATCATATATATTTGTGCGACCAAACAATAAAATTCAAATTGAGGTTTTTTTATTTCCAATTTCATTACCTCAATTTCGTATACTAAATGATGCCTAATTTTATTGTTTTTTATAATTAATATATTTAAATTAAATGTCAATAAAATCAATACCGACAGATAAACCATTGTTGCTAAAACTATAAACAATACCGACAAATAAATATTTGTTGCTAGTACTATAAACAATACCGACAGATAAATTTTTTGTTTCTAATACTATAAACAATACTAACAGATAAAGTTTTGTCGTTAAAACTATAAGCAATACCGACAGATAAAAGTTTGTTGCTAAAACTATAACCAATAGCGACAGATATTACTCTTTCTGTGGGTCAAATAGTTTTTTCCTTCAAATAATTTTATCTGTCGGTAATATTCTATTTTTAGCGACAAATAAGGTTTCTGTCACTAAGCATCTGTCGGTAATGCCCACTTTTTTTGTAGTGAAGTCAATATGTATGTACGTACGCGTCCAAGAAACTGGCCTCGTAGACCGACCCCGACTCGAAAAAGCAGGTCATGGGCCAATCAGGCGAGTTAGTCTGTACGTATATATTCACTATGAGGCGAGAATATACACCAGACCCGGCCCTGGGGCCTAGACCCAGGGGGCATGGGCCCAAGGCCTAAATTTCACTCAACATTATCTCAGACTCATTCATTCATTGTTGATTTAAATGATTATTTTTATTCTAAATTAAAAGTGTTGCAACTGATCGACTTTACCAAAGGAGCCAATGTCTTCTGTTGATATAGTCTTAAGTTTATAGAATTTGAAGATTGTTGTCCAAATACTTACATTGCTTATAGAAGTGTCTAAGTCAAAGTTTGGTGTTACAGATGGTTAAGTAGGATATTTATTATTATTATTATTATTATTATTATTATTATTATTATTCTTGTTGTTACTATTACGAGTAAATTCTCTAAATAATCCTTTAATGGGGTTTCATACTTTGTCCATATTTACTACATATTATGTTGACACTTCTTATTAATTAGGTATCATTCCACGTTTAGCCTTCCGTCTATTTTTCATCTTAGTGCCGTTAAAAACCTACCCATTAAGATATCTATCAAAATAGAGCATCAATATGTAATACTCAACTTAAAAAGTAAAGTTTTAGTATTTAAGTCTTTTAGGTCCAATAGGGTTATTACGTCCATTTGGTCAAATCAGTCTGGACCTAAATCATTTCGGGTTTAAATTTTATGGATTGAAGACCGACCCAAAATCCAATCAGTCCGGTTTTGTTCTGGGCCTAACCGTCCGGTTTGATCGGATTTTTGGTCCGGACCTAAACTTGAACAACCCTAAAAATTATAGCTAAAAGTTGGGAATTCCATTAGGCCACATGAATTAGGGTAGGTAAAAACGGAGATAGTACTTGAGAGCGATGAAAAAAAGATGAACGACAACAAACGACGCCCCTGAGCATGGAAACATTTGTCATTCGATCCCGAGAGCAATAATTACTTGTCAAAATCCTTAATAAATAAATATGTGAAAGTTCAATTTATACCCACCAACATTGTTGTCATCGTTGATACATTAAAATGTCTATTTAGTATCAAACAAGTTCATACTTAAGGCCACATGCACGTAATCGTATAATGGCAATCATGTCAATATATAAAGTCACACATGCAAATACATAATATTAAACAAAGCGAAAATGACAAACATAACATGCAACGTATAATGACATGATTGTATTTTGTATTATAATATTATACAATGTCATAAGTCGATCTTGATAAATGTCATAATATTATACAATGTCATAAGTCATTCTTGATAAATGTATACAGGCAAATATGACAATGTATAATGACCAATATGACAATGTATAATGTCACATATCACACATCTTAATTCATAATGTCAAAGAAAAAGAAGCAAAATGTTAAGAAATTCTATGAGTTACCAACACCATAATCATTCAATTTTATTATTATTACTATTACGAGAGTATATTCTCTAAATAGTACTCTTTTAATGAGATTTCCATATTTTGTCCATATTTACTAAATATTATGTTGACAGTCCTTATTAATTAATTAGGTATCATTCTTTGGTTAGTCCTCCGTCTATTTTTCCATATGAGTGCCGTTAGAGAAGGACTAAACATGGAATGGTACCCAATCAATAAGTACCACGTAAATAATATTTGATAAATTAAATATGAATTAAATTTGAAAACCCTAAGTTATAAAGGACTATTTGAAGAATTTTACATTTTAAAACTACTTTTAATATAAAAATTAATAAATATCAAAAAGTGTATGTTGTAGTTTATTTATAAGAAGTTTGAATTTGTACACCAAAATAATAGTAAGCCAAAGATTTCCGTTTTTAAATACGCGAATTAGTTTGGAATCAATATGATTTTTTAAAAAAATAAGAAAGCACCTGAAATATCAGTAAAATATAGGATTTATCCTCAAAATAAGAGCCTCAAGTTTTTTTTCAAAATAGAAGTTTGCACTGTGACATTATGACATTGTATAATTACGTCTCATTGTATTTTTTTAATACTTATATTGGCATTATTAGCATTGTACTCTATTTTGGAGATAAAAAATATTCCGCTCTTATTTTGATATTCTCTTAATATTTTACTTTTAGTTTAGTCATTTCTCCAAAAAAATTAGAAGTTATTATTCTGTTTTAACGAACAACAACAATGCTTGGATAGAAAAAAGTGAAATTTGCATTGAATAGTACTAAAACATAAGTCGTTTCCCAATGTAGGACTTAAACTTTTTTATTCCCTAAATAGGACTTAATAATGACTAGTGAGAAGAATAATGTCCAATGCTTCTACATTGGGAAATAAAAACATATTGTCCTATATTGAGAAAGTCATTATGTTTTAGTCCTATTAGGTAAATTACTCAAAGTGATTACCCAAAAATAGAATATGTATGTACTACGGAGCATTATATTAGTTGGCATACACCCCAGTGTTGGACATGAGAGTGGCACGGTCGTCGATCTCTTGTTAAAACAGAATTACGGAGTATAACTTATAATTTCTTTTTAGTTTTTATGGACTTCAAATTCATTATATTCTTGTGTTAAAAAATTGAATTTTTTGGTAAACTATTTTATGGTGTACAAATTTTGACTTTTATAACGTAACTAAACGGCAGTCATACATTTTTCATTTTTTTAAATTTTGATACTCCTTTTATTAAAAAGAGTAAAATTTTCTTTTTTTGGAGGTTGAAAAAAGCTCAATTTTTTTCCTCTATCCGATACGTATTTGTATCAATTGGTGCTTTCATTATTTGAACTCGCCAAAAAAGACAACAAAAAATTAACATTTATTTCGAGACAATTACACCACAACTGCCCAACACAAATCACCGTACCCTAGCCGTCCGGTACGTATTGTATCATTCTGATAAAGGAAAAGAGGCTCGGATAGTCAGGTGGCGTACGTAGCTCAAGTGGTCGAGAGGCGTGTTTAAAGGGGGTAAAACTGAGTTTGACTTCTGATAAAGATGGCGATAGATATTGATAATATATACTCCCTCCGTCCCAAAAAGATTGAGACATTTTGACTAAAGTGGTAAAATAAGGATGGATATTTTGGTGTTGACTTTCCAAAAATACCCTTGATGTGATGCGTAAAACTAGGATGTGATGGGTAGATTATTAGGAAAAAGGTATGATGTGATAGATAGGGTATGAAAAAGTAAGGGGTAAAAGTAGTTTTTTAATAGAAATGAATATGACTTTAAGAGACACAAATTTTTCGAAACATAACTGACTTTTTGGGATGGAGTGAGTATCATTTATCTCCTTCCAATAAAGCTGAGGCCTAATGGCTTGGAATCTTCCATCTTGTTTAGCCAATTCAAGGGTAACATTTTACCGTTAAAAAAAACTCTAAAAAAAGGTGAAAGTAAGAAGAGCAGCTAGCTACTTGAGAGGGGACACTTTGGGTTCAACCAATAGGCAAACAAAAGTTAATTACTACGGAGTATATATTGGGTAAAAATATAAATGGTTCTCCATAGACTGCGAGACACGAACGAGTTAAGAATCAAATTACGATAGAGAAGTATTTGGAGCACTTACTTTATGTCTTTTTGCGCTCTATCTACACATTTTATAAACGTGAAAACCATAGGTTTTTTTTGAAAGGATTATATTTATGGCATTCAACCAATTATAAAAGAAAAATTTGCACTAAATAAGACTAAAATATAAGTTATTTCCCAGTATAGGACTTAAATTTTTTTATTTCCTAAATAAGACTTAATAATGTCCAATGAGAGGAATAATGTCCAGTGATGGTGCCATGTTGGACATTTATTTGAATAATGACTAATAGATAATGACCAATGGTCCTACATTGGCAAAAAAAAACATATGGTCCTATATTGCAAAAGTCATTATGTTTTAGTCTTATTTAGGTAAATTCCCCGAGATAAAAATATTATTGACTTTTTTGAATTATACTAGACAAATTTTAATCATTAAATATATTAAATTTTCATTAAATATTAATAAAATGTTCGCAACAATAGTTTTTAGCAAGATAAGTTAAATGTAAATATTTTTGCACTAATATATACTATTATTTTTTTCATTAAATTGATGATCAAATTTTGTTCAAAAAAATCAAATCTTTATCTACAACGTTTTCAATTAATGTTATTAGCGTTTTGGATAAAATTTTAGTGGTGTAAATTAATTATGAAAACGTTAATGGTATAGACTACCGCCAAATAGCTTTTCAAAACGCCAACACTAATATATAACGTTGCTGCCAAACAAGGACATAAGAACTATATACATCAGTTCGGAACATGGACTTCGAAAATTATCGCAGAACGAAATCCACCAATTTTCAACAATCTTTCACCAACGGCCCATTAGCCGGTTTAGTTTCGTGGTGACCTATAGCTATAGGTCAGTTTGGACCAAATAAATTATAGTTTACATAAATGGGCAAGAGACTCAAAAAAAATAAATAAATAAAAATAAAATATAAATGAGTGGTGGAGAAAGGAGTGGGGGACAAATGGGATACACCAAAGGTGTACCCCTAACATTGCTCTTTACACATTCTTAATATTCCAATTTGACCTGACCATGTGACATAGGTGGGGGGTTCAGTGTTTCACTTTCATGTACGGAGTTTATACAAATACTACCTTCGTCCCAGTATATTTGTCCAGTTTGATTTTTTTGAGTCAAATTGGACAAATTTTGAACTCTAATTATTTTCAATTTATATTGCATATTAGCATAATGAAATATAATTTTGAAAGTTCTCAATACGATAAATTCAATAAAGTCATTTTTATGTTAAAATATAATACAATTTTTATTTAATTGAAGCTTAAAATTTGTCCAGTTTGACTTGAAAAAGTCAAACTAGACAAATACACTGGAACAGAGGAAGTATATTTTAATCTGTATCACTTAAATCATCATGAAAGTATTTAATTTATAAAATTGAAGGAAATTTATTGAAATATACCCTAAGAATACCGAGTATTTCATACGCCTGTGTTCCAAACTTGTTTGACAATTTTTTAGGACTACGCCAAATAAGTGCATCTTGAGTCCGAGAAAAACCTTCATATTTTTACTATTTTTCAACACTTTTTGATTACAAGTTAAATACGGAGTATAATTTAAATAATTATATTTTATAAACATTGATGTATCAAATTTATATCCTAAAATAAACCTTATTATATTTAATTTATATTTTAGTCAATAATAGATTTTTTATAATTTATGGTGAAAAATGTCACTTTAAAAAAAAGTTCGATCTACACATAAAAGGGGTTTTCTCTCACGGAAAGAGTACATTTTTTCTTCTTGTATTTGTTAGTATTACTTGTAACAAAAAGACTCCCTCCGTCCATGCCTTTCTTCGTATTTGTTAGTATTACTTGGGGCAACTACGGGTGGGCACGGGTCGGTCTGAGCCAAAATTTGTATAAATCGGACTCGGCTTGTTTTTATTAAAACGATCCAATTTTGGTTGATACGTGTGTTTATGTATTGTTGATTTTTTTTGATTTTTTTTGAAATTTAACTCCAATTTTGGGTACATAAGTCTCAAACTCTTATTTTGAGGATATAACAAATATTTTACTCATATTTAGAGAGTTTTCTTTGTTAAATTAAAAGGGTGAGGAAAGAGTAATTTGGAAAAGTCCCTTTTAATTTTTCACCAAACACGGTAAAAGTTAAATGCTAAGGTTTTTGGGTCCAGTTCTACGACCACTCTCTTTAAGTGATCACGAAGGATATTGATCTGAAGAACTACAGTGTTTTGTTTGCAAAATTGATAATTTTTACCCTGTAACAGTGTAACCACTCCCGGTTAATCTCAACTAAGTCCCGACCCCAATCCATCCGCCTACTCATGTCCATTGCGAGGTGCAAGTTTAATTGAATTTGAGATCAAAAATTTTGCGCCAAAGTCAACAAAACTTGCACCCCGTGATTGACGTACGTGGGTGGGGGTGGGTCGGGGTTGGGACTTGTTTGGGGGGGTTGCGGAGGGGAGGGGGGAGGGTGGGGGAGGGGGTTAATGGGGGTAGGAACTATCATTCTTGTGAACAGAGAACCGTAGTTGTCCCATTTGGGACAATGTCCTCTGTGATCACTCAAAGAGTATGACCATAGAATCAGAATAAAGTTTTTTAAGATAATCATATAGCAGGTGAAAATATTCCGCAACATTCAATCCAAATTACTTTTAATAGTAAAAAAACTTAAATATAAAATATATATACTTAAAGATTACATCCATGTTCTATAAAAACTATTTCATAGTTTATTAAAACAAATGGTTAAAGCCAATAAAAGAATGAAAACATATACTCCTAGGAAGTAGTTTAATCATTCAAATAGTGACTAAGAACTTTATATTTGCATGGAGTGTGTATAATTAAATTAAGTACTTAATTATAATATTGGAAGCATGCATGCATTATGATATTACAACTTTTTCACCAGAGATAATCAAAATGATATAGAACTAAAAGTTTTTTTCCCCATGTGTATATGGTAGATATGATGATGGTCATGCCAAGTATTTAAGGAACAAGGAGTGAAATGCCTCCATTTCTTTGGGAGGGAGAGCTACCAACACATTGACACCATTCTTTTCCTCTCCGTCCTTTCTATCAATGTCCGGGAACAACAGAATAATGTCCTTCCTATGATAAACAACCGGGCAACTATACGCCGGCTTCCCCCATGGGTACTCCACACCTTCGAACCCTAACCGCCACCACGAAGACACGAGAAACTCCCCGTGCGGGAACCCTTTGTACACCTCGCCCCAGTCGATGGCTGACCGGGCATACTCGTCGGTCACCCTAGCTGCCCCCTCGGAAACCATGCGCGTTGTCTTCCAGAACGGGCCTTCCTCTAGCTCTCGGCACTTCGCCGTGGCGTAAGCCGTGAGCACCGCGTTCCCTGCGTAGGAAGGCGGGAGGGGCGGGTTGAGCCTCGGGCGGATGTCCACTGCGAAGAGAACGGTGGATAGCCGCTCCGAGTTGGTCTCAATGTCGTGGGACAAGGCCTTGCATCTCCATATATGGGCAGTGATGACGTTAAAACCTGTGACCTGTAATTTTAATGACAAGTTATATATCCCATCACATTCAACTAATTAAAAAAATAGAGTAAATTATATAAAAGGTCCCCAGTTATAGGTCGTTTTACATATTTAGTCCCTACATATCAAATTTTACTAATTTAGTCCCCAATTATTATATTTATTTCCACGAATGGTCCTTTGTTAACATTTCCGTTAAGAACGTGGATAAAATTGTATATTCATACTTCTCTCTCTCCTCAATTAAGCTTTCTTCATCTTCTCATACTCTTTCCCAAACTCGTCGCTAAGTTTGAAGCTCTTAAACCCAAAATTTAAATGATCGTTCCTCCAGTTAGACAAACAATTGAGAGAAGAGTGATGATTTTGGTTTAGGGTTCAAAGCTAGAAACTCAGCGACGGGTTTGAGAAAGGAGTACAAGGGAGGAGAAAGCTTAATTGAGAAGAGAAAGAAGTGTGAATTTATAATTTTTTCCACGTTTTAATGAAAATATTAACAAAAGACCATTCGTAGAAATAAATATAATAATTGGGGACCAAATTAGTAATATTTGATATGTAGGGACTAAATATGTAAAACGACCTATAACTGGGGACCTTTTATGGAATTTACTCTAAAAAATAATTACTAAATATTCTTTGGTGAGATAATATCCATGAGTCTGTGAGACATAGGACCCCGTCCACAAAAGAAATCCATTAGAGAAACCCTAAACCTAGACTCCCCACTATACTATATAATGGGAGCTAGTGTACTAGAGAAGAGAGAGAGACTAGATCTACATAGATATTCCTTCTACTATTCATCATCTTTTTTATAGAGCTTCAAACTCCATCAATGGCTATCATGCACTCATGCCCCATTCTATCCATATACTCCCGGATTTATAGTTAAAAAATTACCTTTTTATTGGCATGGTACCCCAAGAAAAGACTTGTGGTTTTCTTCCAAATTGGATATCCAAGTAAAGATTGAGTATTCTTCCTATCATCCATATTTTTCATATTATTATTCGAAATGAGTATCATTTTGTATGTCTTTTACATACTCCGGTGGATAAAATTCCATCACTCTTCATATATAAAACTGCCACGGAACCCCAATAGTTTGACTCAATGTTGACACAAAGCTACTTAGGTTGCGCTCTCTTCGGCTAATCTAATCTGATCTGAACTAAATTTTTTAAGGTTGATTTGATCTGACCTGAAAGAATCTAATCTGATCTAATCTAATCTGAATGAATTTAATTTAAATTCAAAATATTGGAGTAATAATAATAATTTATCAATTATTATTAATTATAATTATTAATACTATTTACAATAATAATTTTTATTTTTAATAATTATAATTGTAATTATTAATTAATATTATTATTATCATAATTATTTTAGTAATTATATTTATTATTATTATTATTAAAATGAAAATTATTGTTAAATTCTATTATTACTATTATTAACTAAAAATTATTATTATTATTATTACTATAGTTACAAATAAATAGCATTATTAATTTTTATTACTATTATTATTAATTATTATTAGTTAATAATAATGAGTATTATCACTTTAGTCATTATTATTATTATTAATTACTATTACAGTTATTATTAAGTACGATGATAATAAACTATTATCATTATTACTATCAATTATTTTTATTATTAAATAAAAATAATAATATTATTATTAATTTACAATGATAATAATAATTACCATTGTTATATTGTAATTATCATCATTAGTTAATAATAATAATTATTTTAATCATCATTATTAATAATTACTATTACTATTATTATTAAGCACGGTGATAATAAATTATGATTATTATTGCTATTAATTAATAATGATAATAATTAGTATTGTTATTATTATTAATACCATGTATTATTTTAAAATTTTATTATTTTTTATATAATATTTTATCTGAATGGATTTGATCTAATTTAAATGGATCTCATATGAATGAATCCGATCTGGTTTGATCTGAATGCATCTAATCTAATTCTAATAAATGTAAATAATAAGTAGCATAAATAAGTTGAAAAGATCGGGACCTTAGAGGCTTAAATTAGAGACACAAATAGACATTACCGTGTATGCGCACACACAATCTTCTTTTTTTATTACTCCCTCCATCCATTAAATTTTTTCTCACTTTCCTTTTTGAGCCGTCCAAAAATTTATTTCACGTTTTTTATTTTGGCATCAAAATTTTAATAAATATTCTATTATACCCTCACTTTTTATCTAGAGTATTTACTTTATTCCATCACATCAAGGGAAAAAATATGAAAAAGTTTTGTACTTTTTAACTTTTCTTAATCTCTGTGTCAAGTCAAACTGGGAAATAAATTTTTCAACGAAGGGAGCATCATTTTATCTTCAATATTTTATGTACCAAAAAAAATGAATTTTAATGGACCCCATCCAATTTAAAAGTTAAAGTCTACACTGTTAAATATTTGGCCATTTTTAGGTTTCTATTTGAAAATGGAAAAATTCACAACTATACTCCAACAAATATTGGAATTTACAAGTATACTCGGAAAGTCAATTAATTATACCATTACTCCCAAAATTACTCTCTTTTTACAAAAATACTCCACCCACCACCTTACATGCACAATAAAATTATGGAATATCTAAATATATTTTTAAAGTGATGATTTGAAAAAAAATAAATAGTTTTTTTTGTTTTCATTAAAAATAAATTACTTATTCCTTTTTCAACTCAAATATCAATCACGCCTCTCACAATTAGGGCATGCCATTTTCGGATGGAATTCTAAAGTTGAATATTGGAAGGAACTATAAGGAGATAGAAAAAATTTTAAAAAGTTAGAAAAAAATGGGAAGTTAATGTTTCCAACCCAAAAAAACAAAGTAGGAGATTGATATCTGAGTTGGAGGAAGAATAACTAATTTTTTCTTTGCATGAAAACGTATTGAAACAAAGTGTTTTGTGTTCCAAGTTATTAGTTTAAAAATTAATGCATACATTACATAATATGATTGTGCAAGTGAGGTGGCCAGTGGAGTATTTTTGTAAAAATAGAGCAATAGTGAGAGCAATTGTGTAATTGATTAATTTTGAGAGCATTTTTGTAAAATCCAAAATTTATCGGAGTACGTGCTGTTTTCTTTTGAAAAATTCCTTTCTAGCTAGTACTCCAATTGCAGAACTCTATCACACTCTCCCCGTCCCTAAATCATTTATTCTTTACGCAAAACGAATAAAAACCTCAAGTTTTTTCAATCCATTTATTTTAAAATTGGTATGTAAACACTCCGTAAAAAATAAAATTTAATTATACATTTAAAAAATACATCAAAAGTTACATAAAACAAGAAATGATAATAATATTTTATTTAATCAAATGGTCAATAAAAATACGCAAACAAACAAAAGTTCTCGTCATTTTTGAATAGTAAAGTATGTAAATCATTTAGGGGAGAAGGAACTGCATGGGCATTTGGTATTCTAAACTCATACTCCGTATTTTTAAAATGTCATTCAGGGAAACAATTTTCTACGGTAAGCTATACTCATACTTTATACTAGTATACGATGCTACCTTAGTGTATAAAAAGAGTGATTTATACGAGTATATGATGCTTATTGTGAGGATTATACGGAGTATAAATTACTATAAATTATGTATGGAAAAAAGAGTGCTATGATGCTTTATGTATAAACTTTGAGTACTACACTAAACGTGTATTAATTGATATGGGAAACAATTTTATACGGTAAGCTATACTCGTACATATACGAGTATAAGATGCTAGCTTTATGTATCAAACGAGTATATGATGCTTTTGTGAGTTTTATACGGAGTATAAACGATAATTCATGTATTTAAAAAAAGAGTAGATAATGCTTTATTTATGTATAAAAATTATGTATTTGGACCATCTCCCTAACCTAATAAATAAAACTCAAACTCAAAATGTAGTACTGTTTGATTTTTTGTCAAAAAAAGGTACTGTTTTAAAATACAGTAATTAATTACACTAAACTAAAACTCAAATCAAAATATATTTCTTTTATTTTTCACTGCTTTTTTTAGTTTTTGAATTTAAAAAATACTTTAAGACTTAAATGGAAAGATAAATACAAAAATAAAACAAATTAAAACTCAATTGGCAAACAACATAAAACGAAAAAATTGCAGTAATGCCCCTCCCCTTCAATATAACATCTTTTTAAAATGCTCCCTCTAAGGTTACTGTTAGAATATAAATAATTTTTCTTAGGCTACAACCACAAGTTTGAGCTTTTGGTTGAATTGATTTGTTGACAGTTACAAACTAAAAATTAAATATTTGTTTGATCCGATCCTAATAAAAATAAATTAGAGAGATTGTAACCCCCTTTTAGCACTTTTTGGGCCATATTCCTTTGGATTATAATTTTAAAATTGGATGTTGGAAGAAACTAGAAGGATTTAGAAATTAAAAAGTAGAAGTTGGAAAATGTTAGAAAAATTTAATTGTTAAAAAAACTCAATTAAATAATAATCCAAATAAATATGTAAGAAAATGCAAGTTTTGGATAAAAAGAATTTATCATTGTCTGTGTTTGAGGTCATATATTGTTTTTTAATTTACATGACACTAAACCATGGTCTAAAAATTAGGAATATTTTCTTAATGTAAATTGACCTAGGAAAAATATCAATACTTTAAATTAAAAAATAGTAATTATTCTACTCCCTCTGTCCCTAATTAAATCGCAAGTACATTACTATTCACGTGGTTGATTTTTTCACTTCCTTTACTAATTATATATGATAGTTATAATAATAATAGTAATAATAATAATAATAATAATAATAATAATAAATTGTCAATAATAATGTTAATAACAACAACAGTGACTTTCTTAAATTCCTTCTAATTTTTTTTAGTTTCTACCAATTTTTTCCAATTTCTTCCAGTTTTTGAAATTCCTTCTAAGTTCTTCAAGATTTTTCAGTTTTTTTCCAGTTTTTTCATATTTCTTTGGCTTTCTTCCAGTTTTCTCCCAGTTTCTTTCAACATCCAGCTATTCTTTTCTAACTTTAAAGAACAAGCACTAAATTTTTTTTTTTTATTTAACATTTACTACCTCCGTCCCAGAGTATTTTTCCACTTTCATTTTACACAACATCCAATACACTTCTTTAATTCATTTTATCTTGTAATTTATATATTAAAAAATTATAGAAATTATATATTAATAATCTATATGTTAAGACAAATCATACAAGATCACACATGATGACTATATTTAGGCTTACACATTGAGAGAATTTGATGAGTCAAAGTGCTTAGATGAACAGTTCCAAAAGTCAAAACTGGACGAATATTCCGGGACGAAGGAATTATTTATTTAAATTACCCTATTTCAGATTTTATTTTAAAAAAACTCATTTGAATCTGTCGGTTTAATTTGAAATATGATTCGATTTAATACTCCCTCCGTCCCTCAGTATTTGTCCACTTTTGACTTTTTTTCGGTCAAAATTGATAAACTTTGACCTCAAATTAAATAAAAATGATATTAGATATTGATACAAAAAGAATTTTCTTAAATTTATTATATCAAATGTTTTCAAAATATTATTTTATTTCATTAAAATACAAAATATATCTTACTCCGTATTTAATTATAAGTCAAATGTTGAAAACAGTTGACCGAAAAAAATCAAAACTAGACAAATACTCAGAAACGGAGGTAGTATGATTTACTCTAATTTGATCTTAATTTTTCAATCCTCACAACAGTGGCAAAGACCGCCACCTTTATATTTGGAGTTCTAGCATACTCCGTACGTTAGAAGGTTAGTTAGCAGAACTGTCTCCTCTCCTCTCGCCTTTCTGTCGAGTCACTGGTACCTCTAACGTTGGTTTTCACTATTCATCTAACTACATTCAACTTATCCATTTCACTATGTTCAACTAATTAAAGTCTCGTATCAAATTTGATTATCAATAAAAAATGTATAGCATACAATGAAAGAGATGTATTGAAAAAAATGAAAAAGTATTTTGAATAACAGAACCAATGAAATCATTTTTGTTTTAACATGAAGTACAATCTTTTTAGTTAATGATTAAAATTTCTATTTGAATTGAACCAATACTCAAAATTGATGAAGTACAAATCCAAATTTTGAAAAATCATCGAGTACAAGGTTTGTGGAATTGGATTACTTCATTATCATTACATCTTTTAGATCAAATATGATAAAGGGGCACAAAAAAAATGAGAAATTTATTTAAATATCACTAAAAAAATATATAGTGTAATTTGCCACGCACTTCGGTCTTTGTCAAAAAAAAAAAAAACTACAGTGACGACATAACTACATAAGCCATAGTAGGGTGACAAGGTTGGCCCCGAAAATTCAATGGCCCGGCACCAGACTAAAAAAAGGGTCTTTAACCCCGGACAATTAAATTGTTATCAAAAAAATATTTTTACTTTTCAGAAAATATTTATTAATTTTTATTGATGATAATAAGTTCTTTGGTGAAAAAATTCATATTTATTTTAGATAAAAATAAATTCTTCTTATTTATTTATTTTTTGAACTGTTTATAAAAATTTATAAGAACAAGTATACTATATAATTGTGTTTTCTTTTTCTAAATATTTATAAGTTTTATTGAAACCTATGTGTGTGTGTGTGCGCGCGCTATTATTTAAAGGAGTTCGGGTTCAACCCCATCTACAACATTTCATTTTTTAAAATAGGAGAAACAAGATTTGAGCTATAGAATATTAAAACATTGGGTCCGGTCTGGTAGGATTGTTTGGCCCACCCTTGAGCTGGCCTTGTGCCCCGACAATATCACCCCCAATTCTTTACCCCAAATTTATTTACTTCAATCTATTTCATAAAAATCTTTAATATTTCAAAATTGAACTTATAATGCTCATTAATGCTAAATTGAAGGGAATTTATATTGCCAACCCCATTATATGTAAAAATATACTCCCTCCGTTTGGAAAAACACTTTCCATTTGGATTTGGGGCAAAAATAAGGAAGTGTTAAATTATAGTTGATTTCCAATTTTGCCCCTGATGTGATGGGTAAAAGTAAGATGTGATGGATAGATTATTAGAGAAAAAGTATGATGTGATAGGTAGGGTATGAAAAAGTAAGTGTAAAAGTGGTTTTTAATAGAAAATAGAAGTGTTTTGTTGGAAGTGAAAAAAGTGAAAGATGAAGTGTTTTTGAGAACGGAAGGAGTAAGATATCTTATTTATACTGCCTCATAACTTTTTTTCATCCTCTATTGAGAGGTCAAATTATATCTTATTTCTTTACATATTTTCACATATCAATTAATTAGTTGTCATAATATAATACTTCCTCCGTCCCAAAAAGTTTTACACATTTTGACTAAAGTGGAAATTAAGGGAGGGATAATTTAGTGTTGACTTTCCAAAAATAACCTTGATTTGATGTGTAAAAGTAGGATGTGATGTGTAGATTATAAGGAAAAAGGTATGATGTGATAGGTAGGATTTAAAAAAAATAAGGGGTAAAAGTGAGTTTTTTAATAGAAATAGGTAAGAGATTGTGGGATGCAATTTTTTTGAAAGGTGTAAATCTTTTTGAGACGACGGAGGGAGTATGTTAGTTCTTATTCCGTAAAAATTTTTATGTTATTTTTAAATGTATTTATACTACATTTGTTTCAATATAATTTATTAGTTTGACATTTTAAAATTAAACTGAACAAAATTTAGACTTCAATTAAATAAATATTGTATCTATTGGTATAGAAGTGATTTAAACTTTGATTACCTTGGTTTTTACTGCATCATCTTCCGGCGGCGCCGCATTAGCCTCACGCTTGAGCTTGTCAATGTCGGCGGAGCTGAGCCGGAAGATCTCGAAGGAGAGCTCATCTTTCAAGCAGTCAAAGACGGGCGGGGCCATCTCCTCGCCGTCGCCGAGGTTCAGCCGGAGGAGCTCCGGGTGCGGGAAGGTGACGCGCGGCGGGGAACGCGCCGCCAGCAGGGAGCGGTCGTTGCACGGGACCACCGCCAAGGGGAGATGACCATCTCCACCGCCGCCGCCGTCATGTGCTTGGGATGCCAGGTTTTGAAGAAAGGCCTTGAATCCCATTCCATCAAAGGTGGCGTGGTTGGTTGAGACGCCCATTGCAAAACCCCCACATTTGAACGAGGTTACCTGAAAATGAACAATCACTATTAGGAATATTAGGGATAATAAGAAACAAAAGTTATGTTAAAAATTTAAAATATACTTCTGGGTAAAAGCATTTGATTGGTCTCTAACCACAAGTTTACACTTTTGACATGGTATCAGAGTCAAGTCTTAGCTTGTTCATTAGTGGTCATGGGTTTCAAACTCATCGTCACCTAATTTTAAAAAATTTAAGTTTTACGTGCAAGGCTCGATCAAAGTGCTCATTTTTGGTTGAGTTACATTGATCCCTTGACATGTTCGGTACGACCTGAGCTTTAACGTTTCACTTTGCTCCGTAGTATTTTGAAAAGAGTATAAATTTGTTTTGAATCAACATTTCGGTTAGCGTTGACGTTTTAATTAGTATATGGAGTAATTTTTTAATGATGTAGATTAACTTTAAAAACTATAAAACTACTGTAGTATGCGGATCTGGGTCATTTTTTAATGATGTAAATTACCTTTGAAAATATTAAAACTAAACGCTATTGTTTGAGAGCTTTTTTAGAAAGATGAAACTATATTTTCTAAAACAAATACTCCCTCCGTCCCAGAGTATTTGTCCACTTTCATTTTTACACACCATCCAATGCACTTCTTTAATTCATTTTATCTTATAATTTGTATATTAAAAAATTATAGAAATTATATATTAATAATCTATATGTTAAGACAAATCAAACAAGATCACGTACACATGACTATATTTAGGCTTACACATTGAAAGAATTTGATAAGTCAAAGTGCTTAGATGAACAGTTCCAAAAGTCAAAAGTGGACAAAAACTGGGGGACGGAGGGAGTAATTGCATGTTCCCAATGTTTTGAGATTACATACATAAGGTTCTAATGTCAAAAGAACCTAGCTAGCACATATGTTAACAACCAAAATAAATTGTGAAGTCAAACCAAGACTTTTGTTTAGAAATAGCGTAATTTCATTTACTCTTGTGTATCTTTTTTTCTTGATAAGAGTATACAAAGTTATGTTTGCATTAATTTGAAAGGCTATATTTGCAAACCAATTAAGTCCCTTTAGTGATTAAGAAATTAAACTTTACCGAAAGGAAAAGGAAGGACAATTGAAGAATAAATGAGGGGTCACGAAATAATAATGGAATGTGTCTGGCGGGGTACGGAGTGTGGTATTAAATTGAGAATTGATATGGAGCCTCAAATGCAGTTGCGCCGAAACTATAGGAGAGCCCTTATTTTCATGTCTCTTTTTTTGAGGGAGAGTTTGTTACAATTGGTTGAATATGACTTCAATTAATGCCCACATTTCTAAACCACCAACAACATCTAATTTTGTGCTTGCTAGCTAGCTAGCCAGCCAATAATTAATTGTTCTTAGTAGTCATGATATCAATGTGATTTCAATTCATTCCTTCATCTTGAAATTATTGTCATGTTTCACATAACGAGCACGCTGGATTTGGATCGAGGGTTTATTTTCAATTTAATTTGTTTAAATAATGATATAGGCCTTGTTTGGAAAGAACGTTTTCAATCCGCGTCAGCGTTTTAGATAAAATTTTGACAATGTAGATTAACTCTGAAAGCGCTAACGCTAAAGGCTATCGTCAGATAACCTTTTCAAAACGCTAACGCTGATGCCAAACGGAGCCGTAAAATGTCAAAATAAAGTTTATATTCTCTCTCCCAAAAAAGTTGACTTAACTTGACATTTATGCCAACTCTGATCATAAATTGTGAAAAATATATACGGAGTATTTAATTATATTGTAAATTTAATATAATTAGGTTCGATTTAAGTTCGATATAATTTAGGATGTAGGGAATATATTTACTAAAAAATTATATAAAATGTTTTATAAAACCGGATGTGGCATGATTAACGAAAATAAATGAAAAAAGGAAAAAATTAATTAACAAACAATAGAACAAAACTACTGCGCATAAATTAATACGGAGTACCATTAATTCTTAATTCCTATTCATCATTAGACGATTAGTCAGTGATTCCATTAATATAAAACGACCGTTTGAAACACAGACGTCCTGCTGCTGGCCCTATCTGTGCATTGCATACATTGTATTGCTCTCAATTAATCAGGAAAAATTACCCTCTTGACCCCAATTTTATTTACATTTAATTTTTTATTATCAAATTTTAAAAATATTAATGTGATTTATGAAAAAAAATACTATGTATTTAATTATAATATAAATAAATGTAATACAATCAAGTTTATTTTAAAATGTATTTTTACTATATATATCAACTTTTTATAACATTTTCCTTAGTGAAAGTATACTTACATTTTATTTTTTTTGTTATTGAGACTTCAAAATATACTTTTGAAGCGAGAGAGGTAAATAGTACATTTTGAAGTCCTGATATAAGAAATGGAAATCAAATACCTTTATTTTTTCCTTCTTTACAAAGACTAATTATAAAATTCAAATGTAAAGAAGATTTTGGGACGAAAGAATAAGAGTATTATTTAATTTCGTACACCTTTAATATAAAAAAAAGATAAAAAAAAAAGAACGAACCCTATCGCTGATCGAGGGCTTCTCAGAAGTTAGAACCGGTTGGCAGTCACAACTCACAAAAAAGATTGAACTTTAATTATAGATTGACAGATGAAAGGGGAAGCCTGCACCTGGTTGTTTTACTAATGCAGTTGGGTATTACTCTCGAGGCACGTCTTGCCTTACCAACTGAAGTACCGCCTAAAAAACTCACTTGGATATATATATACACTACTTAATTATGCACCAATAATTAAAAAGTACAAGAACTTGGTGGACCCTTAAAATAATTTAAGCACTTGGAGAGTACTTTTGAAAATATATAATTAAAGACCTAATGAAATTTTACATCAATATTTTAATTAATTAATTTGAAAACTAACTTTGCTCACTTTTTTTATGTTTTTTTAAGAAACACTTGCTCACTTTAGACATACCTGCACAACGCATAGGGGTTGATCATCCTTCTCCAAGAAATCAAACCCGGCGGCAACGAGTTGCCGGAAAGCCGGGTTCGGATAAACCAGGTCTCCGATCTCCTCCAGCTCGAACTCACTCGCCGCCCGGACGAACCCCACCCCCGCCCCATTGCACTCGATCTCCAGCCGCCCCGCCGCCGCTCCCCCGCCCTTCCTCAGCCTGCCGGCCAGCCAGTCGTAATGAGGGAACTGCAGCAGCCTCCGCAGCGCCTCCTTCGCCCTCGCCGCCGCCTTCTCCGGCGGGAAGTCCGGGTTCTTCTCGAAGAAGTGAAGAGTCTGGACGTCGAAGTTGAGGACCTTGTCTATGTTGGACAAGAACATGGACCGGTTTCCGGTCTCCTGATGAGGCGGGACGACCAGGCCGGCGTCGTGGATTGTCACCTTCAGGTCGCCGGGAAATGCCGCCGGTTTCCGGTAGAGCGTCCCCATGGAGACAGATAATGGATATATGTGTGTGTATATATATATATATATATAACTAATTGATGGGTTTTGTGTGTGTGTGTGTGTGTATTTATAATTATTATTGGAGGGTACGTGAAATGGTAGGTGCCGGTGGATTTGTATATATAGATAGATGTGTGTGTGATAAAGATGCAGCCACACCCTCAAACAAAATAACTCGACTTAAATGACCAAATAAAGACCTACCAAATGTAACTCTAGTATAGGTCACTTTTAGACTTAATAAGTTTTAACTTATCTATCTTATGTTATGGGTTAATTTGTGTTACATTTTCCATTTTAAAAGGACGAGCTTCATTCCCGAGATCCCTTTAGACTTCAGAGGTAGTGGGGAATCATTGAAAGATTATAAATTAGACTTTAATTCCTGTTTGGTGATAAAAAGTGAGCATGTATCTGATACTTGCAGAGTCGATATACTTATCATATATAATTGCATGTCCTTTTTAGTTCTTAGTGGTTCAACGCAATGTCTAGATTGACGACCTTGTTTGGAATTAAGCACACAACACACACAAATATCTGCGAGAATCAAGAGAGAACAGAACACAAACGACATACAAAAATTTAACGTGGTTCAATTTCCTTAATTCACGACTACAGCAAGAGGATTTTATTAATTTGTCGTGTCTCAGAAATTACAAGTACAAAATGCATATATATGGAATAAACCTAGGGCTACACCTTGTTCCCCAAGAAACAAGGATGAGCTAAAAATACGACGGGCCAAGCCAAGTCAGACCCAAACATATCTAGCCTCCACAAACCCAACAGACCTATTGTATTTAATGCTACTTCCTCTTATCTTTTTTTAATGTTTAACATTTTACTTTTTTAATACAACATTATGATCATTAATATCTTTATTTATATATAAACATACATTATAAAAATATGTACTCATAGTTTTGTTTAAAGTTATGTTTTAAAATGAACCAATTGGTATTAAATTTATTTTATAATTTAATTTTTTTCATAATTTGTATGTAAAATATTAAAATATTGACCATAAAAGTTAAAATGAAAAGAAAGATTTGAAACAAGAGATAATGAGAAGTAAATTTGTTGTAATTTTCATATGTTGTCTCGGTTTAATTTATATTATCGATAGTCCATAAATTTTCTTGATTGGGTGACGAGTGTTGGCAATGACAATGATCGATCCCACCTATTGTTAATACTCCATGTGATTTTCAACGGGGATTTTACCTAAATAAGACTAATACATAATGACTTTTTTAATATAGGATCATATATTTTAATTTCTCAATGTAGGACTATTGGTCATTATCCAATTAGGAGTATAATGTGAATAAAGTATGGGCAGCCATTTTCGAGCTCGCCTATTACACTCCGTGTTAATATGTTTCAACTTTCAATTACGGTTTGAGCCGTTATAAAATGGAAATACGTTTTACAGAACGATTACACGCAAAAAAGGTTAATGAATTACCTATCACATACATCATATCTTTTTACTGTTAAAAAGTCATATTTACCCCTTACTTTTTTCATACCATACCTATCACATCATACCTTTTTACTAATAATCTACCTATCAAATCTTACTTTTACCCATCACATCAAAAAACTTTTTGGAAATTCAATACCAAAATACAGTTCTCTTAAATCTCTTAAAAATCAATAACTTTCATATTTTTAATTTTTAGGACCGGAGGGAGTATTACTTAGCTTATGCATTTTCATTGATAATCTGATACTCCATATAATAAAACAGACATATCATTATTTGTTTTTGTACAACTTTTGATACTTCGTATAATTTTTAAATATGTAATTTATATTTTTATTCAAATATAAATTTGTAAATAAAATTATTTTCAAAGACACTCCCTCGATCCTATCAAGATGTTTCTTATCATTTTTTGCATATCCCATATAACACTTCTACATCATCTCAAATTCTAAAAAAACTTTTAAAACAATTCTACACGCTATAAAGGAGAAGTGCAATCAATTTAAGATATTATAGATGTGGATAAACGTGTTTAATTTAAGATATTATAGATGTGGATAAACGTGTTTTATGTGATATGATGAAAACTAAACATGAACATTTTTCGAGATGAAAGAAATTATGCTAAAAATGATTGTGGATTTAGAAAAAAATATATAATTGAGTATTGATGAAGATTCACATTTGACTCCAAGTGTACCCGCATCCCGGACTTTTGGGCACCATTTTTTTTCAATGTTTCATTCTCGTTATCGTCAAACTCAAAGTAATGAATCTTTATGGATTGATCCGGTTGATCTGCGCCACAGAATAATTCTCGTTATTTTTCGTCGTTCGTTGCCGTCCTTACTGTATAACACGCGATAATTCGGCTGAAAATCATCACAGTCATTGAAGAATGGAGGTCTCGGCTTCTGCCCGGCCGCTAGACAACGCCGATGAACTCATCAACGCCGTCGGGACTTTCATCTTCGATTGCGACGGTAAGCGCCACCGTTTCCTGATCTTCCTGTTTTCTTTTTGCTCTGCGCGGTTCTATGCGTATGTTAGATTTGATTCAGCTTATGAAACTGGTAAATTGGTATTGGATATGTAATCCTTGATGTTTTGATTGCTGATTTGTAGAGCCATTGAATTGAGTTAAAAGTATGTTAGCACCATTCTAGCCTTAACTAGAGAATGTTGAAGTATAAAATGGGAGTGTTAATCTCACTTTATAAGCAAGTAAACTTTTAGAAATCTTCCAATTGGCAATAAAAATTAGCTTTTGCATGTGAAATGGAGTATGAAGCACACTAAATAGCTATTGTATTATGTACAAGCATCTTGCTTGAGAATTCTGTTAAACTCATTTTTTCAGAAAGCAAAAATTGATAAAATATTCTTGTTGCAATGTATGTCTCTTGATAGTCTATCTTCCCAGTTATATATTTTCCTTCAGATCATCTCTAAAAGTATCCAACCATTCGTAAATAAATTGATAATAATACAACAACTCAATAAAGCCCCAAAGTTGGGTTTTGGAGAGGGTATGTGTATGGTGGTCTTACCCTACCTATACAGGCATACAGCCAAGATGAAAGTAAAATATATCTTTAACTTTTAAGTTATTCTCTTCCAACAATATTGGTTGTGGTTTAACTGGGTTTTGTCATTTTTATTTTGTATCTTGCAGGAGTTATATGGAAAGGAGATAAATTGATAGATGGAGTTCCCGAAACATTGGACATGCTCAGGGCAAAGGTCAGCATTCTATTACTATGAATAAAGGATACTATATATCAGGCTTAGCATTGGATTTAATATTGTATTTTCTCTTCTACGATGTACTACCTCCATCTCATAAATATCTTCAAAGTTTGACTTTCACGGAGTTTAAGAAAAGTGAAAACTATGAAGTTGAACTTTGTTTTGACTAGAGATTTTTTATAGCCTTATGTTCATTTCTTTAAAAGGAAACAAAGTAAGTAGGAAGTTTTTTTGGGATAGAGGGAGTAGTTGTATCCTAACATCCTTTAAGGAAACCTTCATTCTTTCTTTCCACAATTCACTTGTTTTTTTGGCTTTTTCATTCTTCAGGGAAAGGGATTAGTTTTTGTTACCAACAACTCAACGAAATCTAGGAACCAATATGGGAAGAAGTTTGAAGAACTAGGCCTTCATGTCACTGAGGTAGTCACTGACTTTTTTTTTTTGGCCTTCTTTCAAACCAAAACTTACTTGGTCATCTAATCATTTTCCATTTGATAGGAAGAAATATTTTCATCATCATTTGCAGTTGCTGCTTACTTGAAGTCCATTGATTTCCCAAAAGACAAGAAGGTGAGTAGGAAAAGGATAGGTAATTTACCAGTTACCACCGTGATTCTTGAAATATTTGTAGTCTTGGAAGTTTTATATTGTTGTCCTTGTTTACCTTTTCTAGTTCTTTCACTTTCTAAGGTAAGAGACTCTTATAAAATAGGGCAGTATGTATGTGCAATGTTCATCAAGCTGCTAAGATTCATAGTATGCAGTGTACTTTTGATCCACAATTGGCTGAGACTTTAATTGGCATGCATTCGTTCAAGGTATACGTAATTGGTGAGGAAGGGATATTGAAGGAGCTCGAGTTAGCTGGGTTTCAGTATCTCGGGGGACCGGTATGTCAAAATATCAGAAAATGTCATCTCTGGCGACTCTTTACACTATGATTGGTTTGTGGAATTAAGAAAGGAAAATGTGAAGGTAAGAAAAAGAAAGTCAAAGAAACCTAAAAACTTAATCTTGCTTGGTTATTAAGGAAATTCGTGAAGAAATAATTTGTCAATAACTTTTATATTTGGTTGTTGTAGAGAAAACAAAAGAATACATTGTTCAATGAGGGGGCGGGCAGGTGGGGGAGGGAGGGAGGGTGAGGGTGGGGGTAAGGGAGGAGGGAGGGAGGGGTACTAGGTAGGGGGAAGCAGAGGGAAAATTGTGGTGTTTTCTCTCCTTTTCCTCACAAAAAATGGAAGAAAAATCACATTTCCAATTTGACTTTACATTTTCCTTACCTTTTCTTTTCCTCCCAGTTTTATTTTTTTTCCTCCCTAACCAAACACCCAAATTGCTTTTCCTTACAATTTTCCTTTCTTTTTTCTTCTGAATCCCTTGAATCAAACATATTGTTAATTTTGAACACTTATAGTGTTTGTACTTTCACATATCTTTTCATGCAGGGGGATGGCGAGAAAAAGATAGAACTAAGGCCGGGATATATGATGGAGCATGATGAGAATGTATTTCTCCTCACATCTAGATTTTTACTTAGTTATTTTAGTTTACTTTTTTAAAAAATAAGCTAATCAACATACTTTGTGATGTCTAAAATCAGAAAAGTGAGTCACACATTAGCAACAAAGGTCTCACTGTGCCATGTGTGCAGAAAGGAAGGGAACATGGCACCACATCAGCAACAAAAGTTAACATATTAGCTCCATACACCTTTTTATGTTTATGGTTTCGAACACAACCCAACCCTCCTTTTGCAAAAACAGATAGAGCAAGTGCCCCTAATTCCAAATGCGCCAAGCCGCGCTAGACTTTTTTTTGTAGTTTTCCTTTTGTATTATGCGCAATTGTGAGTCCTGTCTTTTTAAAATATTCCATATTAAATTTGTTTACCCAATAAATGTTCTCAACTAATTTTAAGCGAAATAAAAGTCATTTTAAGTTGCACTAAGAGTTGTGTCAAACTTCATTCAGGTTGGAGCAGTTGTTGTTGGATTTGATCGTCATTTTAATTACTACAAAGTACAGTAAGTTTCCATGTATTCCAGTACCTTCAATGTTTTTTCTACTCTGCTCAATGGAGTAGAATTTATTGAAATCGCTTGAAAGCTTCTTTGTTCTTGCTACTGTGTTTACTCTATCTATGCTTTTTGTGCCGGGGGTCTCCGGGAAAGAGTCTCTTTTTCCTAGTACGGCTATAGGGGTAAGGTCTGCATACACACATGACACACCCTCCCTAGACCAATGTTTTGAGAAATGGACCGGACGTCGACCCGGACAAGGGACTGGGTCAAGGGCTAATCGGTTAACCGGGGTCAACTCGGGTCAATGAACCAGTAAACGTATTTTTACATGTTCCAACTAGTTAATATATTTAAAATACTCAAACTATGTAATTTTTTCAATTTATGTCTTGAGAAAGAAATAAAGGAAAAATAATTATATTCTAGCATATTAAATTATACTCCGTAATTAGTAAATACATAGGGGTATTATTTGATTTTTAAAGATAGCAATGAACTTTCAAGTATTTTTAGATAAAAGATAAATAATGCTTGTTTTTTCTTTAAAATACTCCGTCTTTAAAAAGTTTATAAAATAAGTACTTCAAAATGCATTACATAACTCTTTTAGAAAAAACTATAAAGAAGTCAGTTACAATAAATAATAAATGCTACGGGATACATACAAGGTTGCATAGCAATACAAACAAATGGCATCATTGTTTGATTGGTTGAGGTGCTTGAAATAAATGCATGGGATATTTGGGTTTGAAACCCGTGGGTGTTCTTCTTTTTTCAGATTTTAAAATTGTCTAGGCGTAACCCGTGACCGCCTGGATTGACCCGGATCGCCCGGTTTGGCGGGTCGGACGGGTTTTACCGGATTTTAAGAAAACGGGTTTCAGAGTTAGACCGGACTGGAAGCCTACGCGGTTCACGGTTGGACCAGGCGGTCCGGTCCGGGTCTGATAACATTGCCTAGACCCTAATCTGCAGGATTCTAGTGGGTCCTTTTTGTTTTTGCTGTTGTTGCTTGAAAGCTTCTTTTTTTAGGTCATTGAAAGTTGTCTAACCTTCTCTCTCATTGTTTTTGCTTTTCTTCTGATATATATCTTACCATTTCGTATTATGATCAAAGGTATGGAACACTATGTTTACGTGAAAATCCAGAGTGTCTTTTCATTGCAACAAACTGTGATGCTGTCACTCATCTAACAGATGCTCAAGAATGGGCAGGTATGTTTTCTCCTTTTTCTAATTCGTGTTCAATATCTCATTAGTAAGTGTTCCCGATTTTGTAAATTTAGTCCCTCAATTGTCATGAATGAGATATCGCTCCTTTGATGCTTTTTACGGAGGAGCTTGTTTCAGGTGGCGGTTCAATGGTAGGCGCCCTAGTGGGGTCCACACAACGCGAACCGCTTGTTGTAGGGAAGCCTTCAACTTTCATGATGGACTACTTATCGAACAAGTATGTTCCTAGCATTACTCCATGTATTCACATATAGCTGCACATTTAGCATTTCAGTTTAGTGGAAAATGGTAAATGACCAAGTTGCCCTCCTATATCAATTTTGCTTTGGGTTATTACTTTTAATACTTTGAAATGATAAGGGCATTTTAACTTTTTGTCACAAAATCAATTATCTCTTTAAAACAACAACTCAGTTGAATCCCATAAAAAATAGGGTCTGGAGAGGGTAATTGTAGGCTGACCATACCCCTTATTTGAAGTGAGGCCGTTTCCAAGGGACCCCGGCTAAAACTCAGGAGTACATACAATCAAACCACAGTATCACTAACGTAGTACGAGAAAAAAAATGGAAGAAGCATATGCCGACCCAAATTGGATCCAAAGCCCACCAACACAAACTACATACTAAGGTATAAAAACACGTACTAGTAAAAGCTACAAACAAAGGCTCAAACAACTATCCGACTTCTCTAATCTTAGACCTCCAGACCTTCCTGTTTAAGGTCAAGGGGTCGTAAGTCATGTCTAATCACCTCCATCCAATTCTTCCTAGGTATAGTCTACCCCCTCTCAAACCCACTACTACATGCCTCTCACATCTCCTTACAGTTTCAGCCTACAGGGCCTCAACACTCCTAGCATGTCTAAATCATCTCAACATAGTTTCTTGCAGCTTCTCCTAATCTCCTCCACTAGTGCTACTTCCACCCATCCCCAAATATACTCGTTCCGGATCTAGTCTATCGGCGTGCGACCACACATCCACCAACTCAGCATCCTCATCTCTATTACTTGAAGCTGCCGAACACGAGCTTTCTTCCTCGAATTATCACTTTAAAATGACATACTCCGTACATTTTTTATGGGCAGTCATTTAGTACCTTAATATTCTCTATTCTCTGGTTCGGAATGCGGATACTCTTGTCCATAATGGAACCACAACAGATTCAATATTGAGAAGTCGAAGATATGCATGGTTGGCGACAGGCTAGATACAGATATACTTTTTGGACAAAATGGGGGCTGCAAAACTCTTCTTGTCCTCTCAGGTAACTCCCTACCAACTTTGCATTTTTTTCTTCCACTTTCATTTCAACGACCAACACATCTCATCTCATAATTAGTATATCCAATTCTCTGCGTGTCATTCATTTTGTGTTTCAAGGTGTTACAAGTCTATCAATGCTCCAAGATCCCAAAAACGCAATACAACCCGACTTCTACGCGAACAAGATTCCTGATCTTCTCTCTTTGTAAGTCGTTGCGGTGGATTAAAACTAATTGTAGTTCAAATTGGATTAAAACTATTTGTAGACCAAATTCACACTGCCTTTTGTTTCAATTCACACATAAAACTCGTCGTTTACGGTACAAACAGTACTTGTTTGTGTCCCACAGACACGAGTTTTGTCTCTGAAATGCAAAAAAAAGGTGGTGTAAAGTTTGTGATTTGTATATTGATACCGGTTCAAATATGTATAGTAAGGCCCAATACACCCGGTACACTATATTTAATTCAGAGTATCCGGATCAAAGTTTATAATTTCGTGTATACTTTTGGCTTACACCAAGAGTGAATCAAACAAATTAGATGGGGGAGTAAAGACCAAATGTACCAAAAATGAGATGCATTGTGCCTTTTAGCCACACCAAAAAGGGTCGCATTCATGTTAGATGGTTAGTCCTTTTGCTTTCTGTTTTACATACCTGTTGGCTACACCAAAAGGACCAATATTAGATAATGAGGATGGTTTTGAGTGACATTTTATGCATTCCATATCATGCCCATTTTGGGAATCAAGGAAAAATTGTAGTCACAATTTACTTTCTCCTGGGCATTCAAAAGGTTAAAAACACCAATTTTCATACTTTATTTTACGATATTTTAGATAATTCATTATATAATTTTTTACTGAAATGTAAGATGGACAACTAATGGGTAATTACTTTGAAAAAAATAACTCTCCTACGATGAATTTTACAGGACAATCACCCCGCGATAATCACGATTTTTAATTTTTCATTCATATTTTCAGTAGCAAGCACTTCACATGTTCCTCATGTAATTTATGGTTTTCACACAATTTTTAGGGAAAATTTTTTTCACGTCTTAATTTTGAGAGATTGAATTGATAGCCACTAACTATTACTCCCTCTGTCTCAATTTAAATTGCATGTTTGCCTTTTTTCTCCGTCCCAAAATAAGTTGTCTGTTAGTTGTTATCGTAAACTTTTAAAAATAAAATATCTAAACTACCCCTAAAATAAGTCACCCTTCTTCACCTTATCTTCTAATTCATAGTCACTCCTTCTAAAAAGTAATGACAATTTCGAAAAATCAATTCTATTGTCTTTTTTTTAAATATGCCCAAAAATCAAAACAGGCGATTTAAAACGGAACGGAGGGAGTACTAATTTGATTTTTATTTAATTTCTCAAAATCAAAACATAAAACTTTTTTTTATGAATTGAACATTTTTAGTGAGGTTGTTTGATGGATTGTTTAGAGCTAAGATAAGGTTGCTTCTGTTAATTCTACTTAAAATGGAGCAATTGGTGTTCCATTCTATACTTACATCAACTTTTTATTTTTAAAATAAAGTTAAGCACCTCACCTCTTTATTGCATTATAGTTCATCTAACAAATACGGAGTACTCATTAATTTGATTACTTTAAAATAAGGCAAATTTTATGGTGGATCTAAGGTCCACCATGGATCTAAGATCTACTCCCTCCGTCCCAGAGTATTTGTCTACTTTCATTTTTACACACCATCCAATACACTTTTTTAATCCATTTTATCTTATAATTTGTATATTAAAAAATTATAGAAATTATATATTAATAATCTATATGTTAAGACAAATCAAACAAGATCACACATGACTATATTTAGACTTACACATTGAGAGAATTTGATAAGTCAAAGTGCTTAGATGAACAGTTCCAAAAGTCAAAAGTGGACGAATATAGCAGGACGGAGGGATTACCATGGATCTCAGGTTCATCATAGACGTATTTATAAGCAAAATAAATATTTTTTACTATTTAAATAAGCATTTGTTTTTTAAATAAATAAAAAAAATTTATGTGAAAAAGTTTACAAAAATGATATGCACCCAAGGTGCACCAATGAAACACTTAAAAACTATTTAAGTAATGATATTTTGTAACAGTGCACAACTATCTTTATAGTCATATTATCAAAAAATTTGCATTTCGGGGGGGGGGGGGGGA
>OOIL02004591.1:2003066-2023261 GCA_900332095.2 Cuscuta campestris | reverse complement strand
TAAGTGGGACTATAAAAAAAATCTCTCCATCTTTGGAGAGATTTTGAACCGAAAATGAGAATGCTTTAGAAGATTTCCAAATTTGCTTTCCTAAGTTTTTTAAAGGGTAAAATAAACATTTTGTTTATTCTCATCGTAAATCTAAACATTTGAGGTTATGAAGTTAGACAAATTTTTACCTGATAGTAAAGTTTATACTCATCTTGTGAACATCAGTAATATCATAAAAGGATTGAACTTTTCACAAAAAAAAAATCTACTTTATACTCCGTAGTTTGTATAGATTAATTTTTAAAATAATAAAATGCATCCCTTACCTAAATTATTAGCCTACACACAATGGCGTAAATCACTTATTCCCGTAACTTAACGTTCCTCCCCATCCTCCGCACTCACGAAATTTTGTTTGCTTTCTACTTCCCCCAACTCCGTCTCTGTATCAGCCCCGGATCTGAATCCGCCATAGATTATTAGATCGGGAGAGATCCTGCATCAATTGATCTCTCACCTTCATTCTTCGGCCGTTCCGTTTACCGGTTGAACGAGCGGAGCAGACGAGCGCATCCGACCTCAGAGACAGAAGAGGAATATGAACGTCCACGGCGGCGGAGGCGGCAGAGGAGTGGTGGAGTGCAGCGTTTGTCACTCCAAGTTGGGAATCTCGCCCCACTCCAAGGCCGTGTCCAAGGCCTACGATCGGCACCGGACTGACGTGTCCTTGAAATCTCGCGCCTTCAACGTCTTTTTGGTCGGCGGAGATTGCATCCTGGTCGGCTTGCAGGTAAGCTTTCCAATCTCAGCTCATCTGTTGTGTAATCACTTCTTCTGAATGCTCCTGAACTTATCATTTCAGATTTTGATAGACTATTTGCGTTGCTTAATTTATTGTTTGTGCTCGTTGCAGCCTATACTGGTATACATGTCAAAAGTGGATGGAAAGTTTAAGTTTAGTCCCATTAGTGTTAATTTTTTGACCGAGATTGCTAAAGTTATCTTTGCATTGGTGATGCTCTGTATACAGGTAATATCGTATTTCTGATATGATTATCTGGTTGCTTTACTATCTCTATTTCTTGTTTAAAACCTTGTACCATTTGCAGAGTAGGCATCGGAAAGCTGGGGAAAAGTATTTTCTCTCTCCTTCTACATTTATCCAGGTTAGAATGGTTGATGCCGTAATTCAGTTGTTACTCTGATTGGGAGAGAATGACAAAAGAGCAAGTTAGTAATAGAACTACAATTTAAAAATTAGAATTTCACCTTGTATTAGGATTGCAGTTCTTTAAAAAAATAATTAATGTATGTTTTCCTAGAAGTATTTTTGTTATTAGATACCTTGCTTCAATCATGGTCTGTGTTATACATAAAAACTAGAGTAATGCTATGGCACCCTGAGGGTGTCCCTGACCTTGCTCCCCCCCCCCCCTTTCACACAGACACACACATACACTGAACACATGTCTCTCAAAGGTGGGAACACGCTTGGGGTCACACTTAGGGTTCCCCTAGCCTAGTTCTAGCAATTACTCTGCACAGTTTCCTCCTTATACCTTGTAATTTTTTCTTTCAAGATATGGAGTAAAGAATTTCATTTTGTAAAATATTTATAGTGCATTTTTGTGGTGATTTAACTACAACTTTTTCTTATGATCAATGGGGTACCAAAAGTTCATGTGTTCCTCTTCCTGTTGCTTGCAGGCAGCAAAAAACAATTGTCTCCTGGCTGTTCCAGCTCTATTTTATGCTATTAACAACTACCTGAAGTTCATCATGCAGGTAAGCTTTTTGGAAGTTTTTGTTGGAAATGGTTTTTAGTTTGAAATTGATGACCCTTGAAATATAGATGCTGAACTTCAAGTGTCTCAGAAGTTACTATGTATATTTTGGAATTGAATTTTTTTCATGAGTGTACCATGTGCAGTAGCATACGGATAAAAAATAACATAACAGGATATCTAACGCTCCGTACTACATATTAGCTAATTTATTTCATTTGAAACCCTATCTCATTTTACTGTTATGTAAGTATCTCAAGATCATTAATTCCTTAATCAATAATCATGCATAATAAGCATTTTGCCTTTTCTGTTAATGTCAATTTCACTTTGTAGTAGTGAAAGGGCAGGTGCATTTGACTAATACAAAGTTTTTATTACTCCGTATTGTTCTTTGATGGATTCCTAGTTCTAAAACATGTTTCCCTTGCAGCTGTATTTTAACCCCGCAACAGTGAAGATGCTGAGTAACCTGAAGGTATTAAAATCTTTGATGTCTCTGGGTAAAGACTGAATTGTGTAATGTCTCAGGTTTACATTAATATTTTTGTTCTTTCATTGTAAGCTGTCTGGGAAATATCCCTGCTACTAATCTTGATTCACTTAGATACTTCCCTGCTCAATTATGGCAGCCTTTTGTGCACAGGCTTTGTATAATTTAGAGCAAAATATTCAAACAAGACCCCCCCTGTTAATCTAAGCATCATCTATCTTGAAGAAACACAATCAATTTTAGGTGACTGAAATGGAATAAAACTATTCTTTTTATTAGTATTGATTATATTCACAGAAAAGCAAGAGACAGCTTTCAGAGAGCTCCAAAATGATTTTGAAATGAAATAAATTATATTGAACAATCATTTTCAGGGTGGTTACTATAGTTGAATATCACGTTCAATTCTATCTGGATGTTATGGAACTGGGAAAATGTTTTGGTTGTTCTCCTGATTCTGGATTTCTAATTAATGGGTGACATTATGACAAGATTTCTTTGTATAATAAAATTTATAAGCCCTGCCTTAGTTCTTTCTCCTCTACTTAAAGTTCCATATTTTATGGTTTGTTTACAGGTTTTGGTCATAGCACTTTTACTAAAGATAATCATGAAAAGACGCTTTTCCATACTTCAGGTGAACTGTGAAAGTTTTTCTTTTTGGTTCGTATATGGTGTGATAGATTATGGTCTATCATTTTTTATGTACTTATCTATCTGTAAAAATCCTTCACATGCTCACCTCCCTTTGTCCATGATTCTTTTCTTTACCAGTGGGAAGCTCTTGCACTTTTGCTTATAGGTATTAGTGTGAATCAACTGCGGTCTCTGCCAGAAGGATCTACAGCTATTGGGCTTCCTGTGGCAACAGGAGCCTATCTATACACACTAATTTTTGTAAGTAACCGTAAACCATTTGATTCTACATTTATGCCTACTAATTTCATCTTTAAACAAACAGCTATGGAGTACTACTGATTTATAGTCCCTCCGTCCAAAAATAAAACATCATTTTAATTTTTATCGTGGGACACTACTTGGTGGTACTTTTTTTGGTCATGCCTAAGCCCAAGTGCCCAACACATTGTTTGTGGACATTTATCCCCTTTGGTATTGCATTCACATTCTTTTTGGAGAACACTCATATCTTGTTTCTGTTTTCTTTGCATTTTCCTTCTCAATGATTAGCGTAATTAAAATAAAACTCTGTATTTAAGTTGTAACTTATGATCACACTATGCATTTCTTTGAGTATACAATATACACAGTACTTATTTACTTGTGTGAAATACATACTCCCTCCGTCCCAAATCGAAAGTCCATTGTGACTGGATATGTGGGGTTTAAGAAAAGTTTTAAAAAGTGAAAAATGTGTGTTGGAATTGATTAGAACGAGATGATGGCCACATATTATTTACCAACAAAATGAAATGGACTTTTATTTTGGGATGGATAAAAAAGGAAACTGTGTTTATTTGGACGGAGGCTGGAGGGAGTATATTTTATTCAAGTTGAGCGGCAGCTTTAGGCTTTAGCCACTTCTATAATGTAAAAATTTTCAGGTTACTGTTCCATCCATGGCTTCAGTTTACAATGAGTATGCTTTGAAGAGCCAATATGATACTAGCATTTATCTTCAGGTGCACTTCCATTGGCTACTTAATGAGATTTGTCATTTCTTTTTGTTCAATTATGGAGCTTCTGTTAGTGCACTACCAATTCTCATTTAGACCATTTTGTTTCCAACAGCTAGCTGTTTAACCATCATTTAACGCTCTATTTCCAATTTGAATGCAAAAAATACCCGTGCACACCATCCTTAAACCTGACTTATTGATTGGGTATTATAAAATGTATGGAATATTTTGTGTGTGTGTGTGCGCGTGCATGTGTGTGTGTGTGTGTGAGGGAGGGAGGGAGATCCGTGTTTACCTTTCTATTCCTATGAGGATGGGGAGGGGGGAAATTTTGGAGATAGAGATGTGGGATATACTTCCTGCCCTGTTGGCATTTTCATTCTTAATCCCTAGACTGTGTTCTTTAATAGCAATTTTGTTGTCATTACTCATTCCTTATTTGCTTCTTATATTTACTCTTTATGTCTGCAGAACTTATTTTTATATGGTTATGGTGCAATCTTCAATTTTCTTGGATTACTGATATCTGCGCTTTTTAAAGGTACGTTTTGGAATCCTAATATTAAACTGCGTCTTACTCCATGTCATTTTACAGAATAGTACTTGGGTAACAACAAACCTTTCAGTAAATCTATCTACTTTTGTTTTAAGCTCAAGAAATCTATGTACTTCAAACTACTAAATATTATACTTAATTTTTAATGTTACATCTTCCATATTTAACACTTTCTATTCACCTTAGCTCTTTGTTTGGTTCATGCATTCATATGCATATAGCATCTCAGTATCTTCCTCTGTTGGTTGCTTCTCAGTATCTTCCTCTGTTGGTTGCTTAATTATTAACACGTGTTTTCTAGGACCTGAAAGCTTGGATATTTTACAAGGGCACTCAAGAGCAACTATATTTTTGATATGCAACAATGCTGCACAGGGGATCTTGTCTTCTTTTTTCTTCAAATATGCTGGTAAGCTTTTTTCAGACTACATATTATTTTAACAGTAGATATCTCTGCGCTGCATTACATCAGTAAATGTTGTAAATCAGGTTATGACTGAGATGCTACTGTTTTATGGATCAATTCAACTAAATTTTGGCTGAAACTATGATATTCTTTCATAAGTTTCTCATTGCACAATGAATTGAAGGCTATGAATGATTTAGAATCGCACAAATATCACCAAATACAATTTGAAACAAAAGATTTGGGCAGACCAAAAAAAGGGGTCAAACATAGTGAGACAGTTAGGGTAGACTCTAATTTCTTGCTACTGGTATTGAAATGCACTAAATTGATCGAACTTTATTTTATGGATGCAGATACAATCCTAAAGAAGTATTCTTCGACTGTTGCCACAATTTTCACCGGAATAGCATCTGCTGTTCTGTTTGGCCATACACTGACTATGAATTTCATTTTAGGAATCTCTATTGTTTTCATCTCAATGCATCAGGTAATTGGTGAAAGCTTCTTGTCTATCTCATCGTATTGTTTTCCTTATAAATATTCATTGTTTCATCTGTTTGTTTCTAGCAGTTCCCAGAAAATACATACTCTAAACTCTCATGGTACCCAATCTCATCTTATCTTAACTTATATCTGTTCAGTTCTTTTCGCCCTTGTCAAAGGTCAAGGATGAGCCACAAAATGGTACTTTGGAAATCATAGATACTAAGTTCAGGTGCAGCCATATTCCTTAATATTTTACTTTATTTCCAGTATTGCAATGTTTTTCATTGAAAATCCCTTCATCCCAAAATTAAATATATTAAATTTAGTTAAACCAACAATAAATATAAAAATTTCATCACCATGATTTGCAAAACGTTTGCAGGTCAAAGGATTCATCATTTTTAGATATGACTGCTGGAGCCCATGAAGATGTGAGACTCCATATATACTACAAAAACAAACCTCCAATTTTTCCCTTCTTTAAGATCATCATCATTTCAGTTATTTATCTGACACTTATTTTCCTCATTTTTACAGGCAAGCCATCGTGTTGCCCTCGATGACAGAGAACCACTCCTTCCTAGATAAAAACTATCTATAGGTAAATTCATTTGTTTTTTTCGGAAGGGCCAAAGTAAAGGTGTGAACTCATGATATCTGCCCGGCTTTTGTTTTGTTGTGTTTACGAATTGCAACATATTAAATGTATAAAAACTTTAGTTGAAAGAACTGTCACATTCCAGTGTGATAAACATAAACTTTAGTGTAACGTTAAGGCCACGGGTTCAAGCAATATGAGTTGATTTTTGCTAGGAATCAAAAACCCTTTTCAGCTAGCTATGATCCTGATCGAGATTATTTCAGGTAAATCTATCATTGGACTCGGCACATTCTTTGGCTGGTCAAATGTCGATATGGACAGGCAGTACAGATGTTGGACCATTTTATAGTACATGTAATAATGATATGATGATAATTGTCAATTGTGTGTTACAATTCCTCCCAATTCGGTAGCGCATGCGGTGTGAGAGGGCGGGCGGGCGGGCAGCACTACAATTTTGAAGCATGGTATAGGGGAGGATATTTGTGTATTTATTGCTTCTTTGGCGTAGAAAAATTACAGAAACTCTTTCAGATCGGTTTCCATTTACTACATTCTGTATTTGTCTTCATTCTTTCCTCGTTTTTTATCCGTTTCAAAATTATCTTTCTCCTTTTCAAGAAAAATATGTGATTAGTATTTGTCCTCTTTTATGCATTGATCTCAGTTACACAGTTTCACTTTGTTAGAGACCATGCCAACTTCAATCATAAGTCAAGTATGGGACTGTGGGAGAGTGCCACAAATTATATTTTGAAGTACTGATAAGATCTTTGCTTGATTAGTTTAAAGCTTTGATTATCTGCCGAATGGAGGCGGTTCATGTGACATTGAGACCAATTTCATAACATGACTCGAGCTTCCTATAGTGTTTCATTCAAAAAAAAAGAAGGTTTCTACGCTCGAACCCTCCTACCCCATTACCCCCCCCTTCCCCCGCTAATTGGCTATAGTAATCAGTATAACTAGTGATGGGGGAGGGGGGTAAGGGGTAAGAATTATCAAATTTTCGAACAGAACACTGTTGGAGGCTGGTCATGCTATGACACTAAAAGTCAATGTCACATGAATCATGCTCTTAGCCGAATAATAAGAGTGATGATGTGGACAACAACCAAGCTTTAATCCCAACTAATACAGTAGAAAATTTCTATAGATCAAAAAAAGGACAAATTTAGGGGTTCCAGGCAATGCATAATCACTTTTACCGCTGTTCTCAGAATCATCTAAATCACGTCCCTCGTTTGAAAATCTTTTTTGATGGTGGATTGCATTGTGTGCGCATAAACCTAATATTGTTGTGATGTGTTTTGTACTCCGTATCTTTTAATCGAAACTAGATCAGATCAGAAAGATTAAATGAGATAAATTTTTATTTCAATTAGATTAAATTAGAATTATTCAAATCAGGTGAAATGAAAAGAACGAAGTCAAAGTTTGAATCTATGCATAATGAATAGAAAACCTCATTTTGGGGTAAAATGACTACGAAATACTTGTTACATGCATGGAAAACAAGGGTTGGTTGCTGCAATTATTTTATGAAATCGATTAAAAAATTAAAAATAATATTATAAATAAACATAATTTATTTTTTAAAAAATTATTATTATCGTAAAATAATACTTCTATAGTGCTCATTCTCATAAGCAGTAAATTTGTTATGTAAGTAAAATCGTTATTATCTTTCAACTATTCTTCTGGTATGTCAAATCCCATTTATGAAAATCTAAAAACAACACAAAAGAAAACATTATCTAAGATTTAAAGATAATTGAAAAATAAAATTATTAAACATAATCTTCAATTTTAACTTCATTATCACCAAAACCTTTTTCATTCTTCTCATTAGCATCATTTTGCGATTTATCGGCCCACATGGCTTCAGCAATGCCATGTCTCCAGGCGTTAGTTTTTGTTGTTTGTTGCTGTTGAGTTGAAGTAAGTATTTCAAAATTTTCTTCCTGCATGTCAAGGTATGATGAAGAAGATGAGTTAAGTGTTAGCTTATATCCTTTGTTGCAGTACTTTACTGCAAAGATTGTTTTAAAATTTTTAAACATACTGCAGAGATTGTTTCAATAAAGTCTATTAAAACTTTTAAACCTATTACAAAGATTGGTTCAATAAAGTCTATTAAAACTTTTAAATCTACTGCAAAGATGTTTTTTCAAAAAATATGTTTCTAACTGCTTTCCTCTTTATTACTCCGTATTTTTTTGAATAAAGACTTTATAATAAAGGAATGTGATTAAAAAAAGTGAAGAGAGAAAACTTTAAAACTTTTCAACCTACCTGTAAGAATACTACGATTCAACCATTAAAAACTCTTCAAATTTAAAATTGAAAGTTAAATAACAAATAACAAAGAAAAATAATAATAACCATTATTGTTTCTCCATAGCATGAAGTTCTTATATGGAGTAGTAGATGCAATAGATGATAAATAGTTATATAGAGATTAGTGCAAAGGAATATAATAGACTCTTTCTTCTAACCAAAAAGGGAAAAAACTAATAAGAATAATTCTTCTTGACATTTTTTGAACGAAAAATGCTAGGGGTACACCAAATCCATATGTCCCCCACCCCTCCTTGTCCACTAAAAAAGGCAAAAAAATTTAAAAATATAAGTAAGTAAAAATCAAATAAAAATGTGTGGTGAAGAAGATGATGGTGTACATTTGGTGTACCCCTAACATTGCTCTTTTTGAACACATAGCCATGTTAAACTAGAAATCTATAATTGAAGACCAGAGTAAACTCCCATTATATGTAAAAAAAAATTAAACCATTCCTGACAGGGTAAGTCAGGGTTTTTTTTCCACTGGCAGTGCATCTCGGAGTTGCCTATTTGAAAAAGGAACCCAAACGGATTCAGCTACTCCGTTCGCTGTGGTTTCCTAGACGGAGTAGCATACTCCGTTTTTATTAAAAAAGTCAGAGACGGAGTTTGGCTACTCCGTTCCTCTTTAAATCGGAAGCCTATCCATCTCCCATCCACCTCATCCACTCGTTCCTTGCCCAATCCAAAAAAAAAAGGAAGTGGGAAACGGAAAGACGCCGCGGAGAGAGCAGAAACGCAGCGACGCCCAACCGAGGAGAATCGCCGGCCGGCGAAGATCCCAAACAGCCCAAACCGGAGTCAGGTACTCCGTTTCGTGCGTTGGTATTTTTTTTGGTTAAATTTTTTCTGTGCGTAGGTAATTATTTTGAATTGTGTCAAAATATTAACAAATATTTTGGTAAATTTTATAAATTTGTTATTGTAAAATAATTATTTAGACATAGATTGTATGTATAATTTGGATTATAATTTGCTTCTTATGTTTTTATTCATTGAATATATTTCTATGTTGTAATCCTTGAAGCAAATGGATGCACATCCAGGACCTATTTTACGAGATGTTTTAGTAATTGAAGTGGGAGACCACATGTGTGGTGCAATTTGGGCCAGTGAAGAATATGCTAAACATCTATTAAAGTGTCACAGGACTTGTACTAGTTTGTATGCGAGGACACTTATTGTTAATAGACCTGTTCGTGTGATTGAGTTTTTACGAGAATACGGATTTTATGGGGTTGAGAAAGTTGGTGGCTTGCAGTTGGATTGGGCTTTGATCACAGCTCTAGTGGAGAGATGGAGGCCAGAGACCCATTCATTCCATCTTCCCTTCAGAGAGGTTGGAATTACTTTGCAGGATGTAGAGGTTTTACTTGGATTGCCCGTAGAGGGCAATCCATTGGCGGGGATGACGGGCCAATCCAGAGACCAGTGGATTCAGATTTGTGAGGACATGATGGGATTTCGGCCTCAAACTTCCGATATTACTTCTACTATGATTAAGATGTCTGCCATTGTTTTGAGATTCAAAACCATTTTTTCAGATATTTATTTATGTTGAAATATTTGGTTTGATAACTTATTTTTTTACGGTGTTATGTTGAAATCTGACAATAATAATCACACCAACCTAAATAAATACTACCCACTCCCACCTACCCGACAATAATAATCACACCCACCTAAATAAATTAATACTCACTCTCACCTACCCTACAATAATAATAATAATCACATCCACCTAAATAATACTCACTCCCACCTACCCGACAATAATATTATCCACCCACCTCGCACCTACCCAAATACACACACCCACCTAACTAAAATAATACTCACCCCCAACTAACCTCACTCTACATATTATAAATACCACTACCTTCTTCATTTTGAATACACCATCACCATTACTCTACACACCAAAATAAACAATGTCACAAGAGAATACTATACTTCTTGTAGCTCATTGGAATGGTGAGATACAAACCCTTAATAGTGAAGTTCAATACTCTGAGCTTCCGAAGAAGTCTTTGTTGTTTAATTCTGATATCTCCTACGACACCTTTCTTGGTCAAATTACTAGTGATGTTCTTGAAGATGGATTCCAAGGCGTGGAATCTGTCTATGGTAAATTCCCCAGACATCAATCTGGGGTTTATGTTGGTTCACGACCTCTCCCAATCAACGATGAACCAACATGGAGGCATTTTATACGGAAAGCATCACGTGAATACAATGTAGTTGAAGTATTCATCGAGGTGTCTAAAAAATGTTGAGGAGGAAACGGATGGTAATCCATTCTTCCACCAACAAATGGATCAGCCCTCTTCATCCCATTTCGCTCAACATGTTGATAGCGATCCAGATGATGCTGAGTACATTGCACCCTCAACGGAAGATGAAGAATCTTCGGAAGAGGAAGAGGACATATCTGCAGATGAAGGAGAAGATGGCCAGGACGTTCGTGCAATGCCACAATTACATGACCGGCAAAGTCACGTACCAAATATGTCGTTGAGGCCAACATTCCACATCCCAATTATTGAGGTCGGCAACAGGTATCCTTCTTTCCAAAGTCTACAACAAGCTGTGTCATTACGGAACATTGCGGAGCATAGACACTTTCACACAGAAGCGAAACAGAGCCGCTATTGGAAAGCACGTTGTGTATATGCCCCACAATGCACTTGGTTCATACAAGCAGCAAAGAATGCTGGGTGTAGTATATGGACCATAAAGCAATATCAGGGGTATCACCAGTGTAGGCCGGATTACACGCGAGCTAAAGACGACAAATTGTTAACTAGTGAGCTCATTAGTGGCCTGATTGGTCCTAAAATTGAAGAAGATGCTGATTATAAAGTCAAACTCATAATGAGGGATGTTTATGAGTTGTTCCAAGTATCTGTCTCCTATAAGAAGGCATGGTGTGCAAAGTCATTGGCCATTCAGCGATTGTACGGTAGTTGGGAGGACTCATACAACAAGCTGGCTCCTTTGCTCGGTGCAATTATGGGATCAAACCATGGGACAGTTGTGGATTTGCAAACCCAACCTACGAACGCATCGACTACATTTCAGTTCAGGTATGTTTTTTGGTCTTTCAAGGCATCCATTGATGGCTTCCAATACTGTCTTCCAGTTGTTTCAGTTGACGGGACTCACTTATATGGAAAGTATAAGGGAACTCTATTAATTGTCGTGGCAATGACGGGAAATGGTGACATTTTTCCCTTGGCTTTCTCCATTGTGGATGTTGAAAATGGTGAAAGCTGGAAGTGGTTCATGACAAATATCATGCGACATGTCGTGCCTCCGCACCGCCATATATGCATAATATCTGATAGGCATGGTGGTATTGATCACGCATTCAATAATGTTCCAGAATTGCAGGGAGGTCAAGTCACTCGAAGATTTTGTCTCCGCCATGTGCGAAGCAATTTCCATAGCAAGTTTCGAAGTAAGAAATTGAAGAACATGATGTATAAAGCTGGTAAGACCCCTAGCAGAAGTGAGTTTGAGAAGACGCTTCTCGAGATAGCAACCAAAAATCAAGAAGCATACAACTGGCTTAGGGCTATTCCAAAACACATGTGGGCATTGTCCCATGATGAAGGTGGCTCATGCCATGGTATTACGACAACAAATTCATCAGAAAGCTTCAATCATGTCCTTAAGGGATGTCGTTGTTTACCTGTCTTTGCCATTGTGAGGTTCACGTATGACAAATTGGTCAAGCTATTTGCTGATAGGCGAACCAATGGATATTTGTGGCAATAATTTGGGTATAATTTTCCAATGAATGTGTGGAAAAAGATCAAGAACAATGAAGAAAATAGGCTTTATTGTCGTGTTGTGCAGCACCACGCACAACATGGGATATACTCTGTGGTTGTGGATGGGTCCTTCAACAATGGTCACCGCGAGACATTTGCGGTGAATTTAAATGCACGGACATGTACCTGCGGATATTGGGTAATATATCACATTCCGTGCATTCACGTTCACACAGTATGTCATCATTGTAGTGTCACTGTGGATCATCTGATTCCTAATGTTTTTTCACTCCAATCCTACATCAACGCTTATTCCGGCATCCTAATGCCGCTTCCCGATGAGGCCGACTGGCGTACTCCAGGATACGAGATTGTGAGACCAACTGCACGAGCGAGAACACAAACCGGTCGACCAACAAGAACTCGCTACCCGAATAACATGGACTACCGACCACGACGACGTCGCAATGAATAATAGTTCAAATATCCAAGTTTATGTTTTATGATTTTCACAAATAAATTAGTGATGGCATGTGTTTTGTATCCTTAATTTTATGGATAAATTTTATGTACTCTATCAATAAATTTGTTGTAATTTACTTCTTATTTTTAATTCGGTGTATGGTGCATTATTTAAAGTCAATAAATATTTATTTTAACTATGAATTTTATTGTTAGTAGATTCTTTGTTTCATTATATTTCAATAATTTGTTGATTTTTACGTAGTATAATTTTTTATGTTTTTTTAAATATAAGAAATAAAGTAAATACTTCATTTTAAAAAAAATTAAAAAAAACAATGAACGGAGTTGGCTACTCCGTTTTCTAATTAAATAATTGGAACGGAGTTGGCTACTCCGTTTGGGTATTTAAATGCGTGGAACGGAGTAGGCTACTCCGTTTCTGGTAAATTCTGCAGGCCAAACGGAGTACGCTAATCCGCTTTGCTTTATTTGGGAAAGTATATACTCCGTAATAAAGTTACATATAATGGAATACAAAACAAGGAACTTACACATGCATGAAAATCACCCAAAAAAAATGATGCAAAGACAATTTAGGGGAAAAATTGAAGGCAACAAAATCTGAACGGAGTATTAATACCCAACAGCTAAAATTCCACCAAAATTCACATTTTTTACAATTTTCAAAAGTCAATCAATTTTTGAATATCATTAAATTTAGAAAAATTTTTTAAAAACTGAATTGAATATATCCAGATTTTAAATGACTTTTTAAAATCTGAATTGAATACCCACTTTAAAATTAAAAAATAAGAAATCCTGAATCCATATTCTAAAGAATATATTCTTGAATGAGCATGCTAACTACTGAGGAGGCGAAAGAGAAAGATTGCAATCTGGAAATACTAATCTTGTTGAGCACTTCTAGGTCATGGCGATTCCCATTTCTGAATCGCCACAAATAGGAAAGGAAAGAAGGACAGGAAGACGGCCATGGGGTAAAATGATCGGCGTGATCTTCAATTTCTGCTTCACGGCGATCGCGTTTATATCGGCATCGCCCGCCGCCGGGAATTTGGAAGCTCCGGTGACCGGAAATGGAAGCCACAAGGGCGCTTCTATAGAGCTTAAGGGCGGACCAGATGATGTGGCCTGGGTTGTTCAGCTGTCTGATTTGCACTTCAGCGCACACCATCCAGAGAGAGCCCTGGACTTCAGGAACATCGTCGGCCCCACTCTCTCCATGATCAATCCTTCCCTCGTCCTCATCACCGGTGACCTTACTGGTAATTTTGACAGGGTATTATTATGATTGTTTAGTTTTCAAACATATTGATGCCAGAAATTTTTCATGTATCCCCCAATGAATGGCCATGCACATCTAACAATATGTGTTTTTAACCACGTTCTTTGGTGCAATTTTGGAAATATATGAGCTTGTTAACTTCATCCAGATGCAAAAAGCAAGGATTTACTTACATCAAAGCAAGAGGAAGCGGAATGGTTACAATATCGGGAAGTTATGGAAGATGTCATTAGAAGGAGTGGGATGAACAAAACCAGGTTCTTTGATCTAAGAGGAAATCATGATACTTATGGTGGGACTATTGGTGGTTCGTTTGATTTTTACTCACGATATAGCATCAATGGGCAGCTAAGAAGAATTGGACGGGTCAACAGCGTCAGACTTCAGGTTATTCTCTATCCAGTTCCATTTGCTGTTAGACTTATTGAGGGGCATAAAATGGTGATGGTATAAATAAGAAAATTTATCTGTTGGTATGGGTTCATTAACATTTTACCGTTTGTTTTCATGAATGTGTAGATAGTAATGACCTCATCATCTAAAGATTCCATTGGAAGTTAAAGATAAATACCACATTAGATTGGTTTTGATATTTTGTAATACCACATTTGATGACCCCACAAGTAATGGCACACCTAATATGAAATAATGAATAACTTTTTGTACAGAATGATGTTTTTTCCCATTAAACAAATCAAGTTGTTAATCAATCTAGAAATCATTCATTTGTGTTATGAGTTTCAATCTTTTAATGTGTTTGACCCAAAGATATTGAGCAAATGCTTTGACTTTGCTTTGGTTGCACTAATATTCCAGCGTGGTTTCTTTTTAGGTAGATTATTTTTTGCCATGCCAATGTTTTCTCGTTCTTTGATACATGTGATCCATCACCCAGACCAGCACACGCGATATACTTTTTGTTGGGTTTGACAGCGCAATGTCTTCAGGGTTACGATTTCCGACCAACTTGTTTGGTCATCCAACCGATGATCTAATAATTGATTTAAACTCAGAACTTTCACAATGGGGCACTGAACCTACAAAATCAATTCTGAAGATTTCATTTGGGCATTTTCCACTGTCCTTTTCTGCTGCAGCGTCTTCTGGGAGCACTTTGAAGAATGTATTTATGGACCAATCTTTGTCCGCTTACTTGTGTGGGCATCTGCACACAACGTTTGGGAAGAACTTAAAATGGCTTCATCACCTTCATGAAAGGCATAAAAACCCAACTGTGGAGAAAACCAATGAAGTTCATGAATTTTGGGAGTGGGAAATGGGGGATTGGAAAAAGAACAGAGCAATGCGGATCTTGGCTGTTGATAGAGGATGCATTTCTTTCACAGATTTAGACCTCAGATTGGTTGTGAAGGGAAGAGCTATTATATTGCCTACATTCCCACTTGACTCTCGTTTTATTACTGACAAGTCACTGCCAGTGGGTCCCACATTCTCCAGCCATAACAGAGCTCTTGTGTTTTCATCTTTGCAAGTAACTTCGGTCGTGGCAAGGATCTACGACTCGAAGCTCAGAAATCTCATTTTGGTATCAGAGTCTCTAATGGAGAAAAATGGAAATTGCTCCTCATCAAGGGGGGATCTTTATACTTCTCCGTGGGATTTCAAAGCCTTTGAAGACCCATCACCTGACCGATTCTTGTTGCAAATTGAGGCTGTCGATATCAGAGGAAGATCGTCTTTCAGTGAATTACGGCCATTCTCTGTTGGTGGTCAACGTGCTATGCTCACACATAATTGGAAAGAATTTATTGTCATGAGTTGTCAATGGGATGCTTTATACTACCCATTATTGTGGTCCTTATATGGGATCATTCTCTCAATTCCTCTTGTTCCAAAAATCATATTGTCATTTTCTAGACAGCAACAATGGACCTATAACCAGAATTTCTATAATAACAGAGGACTAGCATGTTTTGCAAGATGGATTATGATGGAATTATGCAGTGCTCAACAAGTATGGTGTGGTGTGATTGGTTATTTGTTTTACCTCATATTATGCCCTTGGCTTTGTGGTCAAAGTCTCGCAGAAGGAGAAAGGGGATACATGACCTACAGAGGTTGGGCATTTAAGTCTTCCACAAATGAAAAAACACACTTTGTAGGGTTTCCGGATGTAATGGTGGTTGTTATCCCACATCTTTGTTTTGTGGTTTTGCCTGTTCTTTCTGTAATTGGAGCACTGGTTGCTGAAGCAGGTGTGCACCGAGATAGTTTGCGGTTGCTTTCGGGTAAAAAAGAGGACGAATCTGATGCAAAGAAGGGGTCTGATTCATCGATCCATGGAAAAAACTGCAATTCGATAATGGGGCTTCTCTGTGCGCGTTGGATTAGGAAGCTTCTCCTGGTGCTTTGCATCATGATATGTTGCATTCATTTTCTGGTAAGCTTTTGGGAAAATTCATCCAATAATCTCCGATTCTGCCGATTATACAATATTACTTCCAGGTTCTCTAGATTCTCTTTTGCACGCGAATGGATGCTCAATTATGGTTTATTTATTAAGTTATTCAAAAAGGTTCCACTGACGTCCAATTTAGATACATTACTTTAGATGTATTACCAAAACAATTATACATAACTAAATCAGAAGCTGACTCAGGGAGTAGCGATAAAAATTTCAGTGATTCTCCAGAGTATTGGCGTGTAAAAGAGAATCCGAGAATAATATTGTATAGTTTTGAGAGTATCTGTTGGACATATTAGCTTGACCCTTTCTTTACTTTGGTGTGCAGAGTTGCAGAGCTCTTTCGAAAGCGTACGAGATGAACCCATTCATCCATTTTCCGATCTATAGTGTGGCAGTCCCACTGTTGCTGGTGAATGCAATCTACAGAACTAGAAAGGGCCTAGCTTAGATAACAAAGAAGAGATGTAAGGGGCTGTTTGGCAACTTCTGAATAGGTAAGTGCTGAACCAGTAAGAGGTCTGAACCATTAAGTGCTGAACCAGTAAGAGGTCTGAACTATTAAGAGCTAGTATATTGCTTAACTATTCAGAGGAAAATGTCTAATCAATTAAGATAAGAGGTCTTAACCATTGAGACTCTGTATAATACTTAACCATTCAGAGGCAAATGTCTTAACCATTCAGACATCTGAACCATTAAGAGGCTGAAACAAACAGTCTGAACCATTAAGTGCTGAGTCATTCAGACATCTGAACCATTAAGAGGCTGAAACAAACAGCCCTAAGTGTTAATGCCCATATTAACTGCTGACAAAGGGAAATATGCCCCTTACTAGCTACATTTTTTTTAAATACTTACTCATACCTCTTGCACAGACATGTAAATAACTTTGGCCACAATTATTAGTTGGATTCATTCATTATTGTGAGTTGTGACCTTATCTTAACATTTGCTTTATTTAACCACCCGTACTTTCCTGCATCTATGTAAGTAGTACTCTCTTTGTTTAGAAATGAATTTCTCATTCCTATTTATGAGTATATTTAAAAGCTACATAAAATATTCTAAAAAGTTACATAAAAAGTTTTACAAAACAAGAAGTCACATGACTATTTTATACTTGGTACTACTTTTGTTTTGGTACTACAAGAAGTCACATGACTATTCAGCTTCTGGGAGACGTGGAGGGAGTTGCGGCGGAGGACTCTAAGGACGAGATCTTGTGAGAGGGAGATGGATCCATTAGCTCCGTCGAGGTTTCGCGAGCCTCCCGGCGCTGAAAGAGCTTTGGCTATGGAGGCGACGAGGAGGAGATTCCCAACTCTGGAGGTGAATCTCCTCCTTGCTGCTATCATCTACTCTACATCCCTCTAAACTCTTTCCTCAAAATTATATTCTCATTTCACTTATATACTTTTTAATAAAATAATTACTCTCCTTTTGAATTAATAAGGTATATATAGATTTTAAATGGATTAGATGTATCAATAGTCGTTACTAGATTCGTATTCGTTTATTTTTATTCGATATCGAACTAAGATACAAATATTGACGGATAATAAAAATAAAAATTGTAATTTCAGTAAAAATCCTATCTAAAAATCTTGACGGATACTCCCTCCGTCCGCCTAAGATGTGCTCATTTTGACTTTTGGTGGTTTTAAGAAGAGTTGAAAAAAGGTGAAAGTTTACCATAATACCCTTAATGAAAAATGGGTGGAGTGTATTAAATGAGGTGGGTGAGGTGTAATAAATAAAGTAAGTGGGGTAGTTGTGGTATTTTACTTGTTAAAAAATGAAATGAGAAGATCTATTGTGGACAAAGAAAAAGGATTATTGGGAAGATCTATGATGGACAGAGGGAGTATTAAAAAGACATTTTTTTATTTTTAATTATAAGTTCTATATATTTCATTTTTTGAAGTTTACACGTATTCTAAAACAAATTAAATTAAAAAAAAATGAGAAATTCATTTCCAGTCGAAAAAATATTAATTATACATAGATGCAGAATAAAATATGAGTTTTAAAACATAAAAAAAAAATGGTTAGCGAATGGGCTTTAAATGTACAAAAATGTAAATCTTTTTCCTTGCCAAAATTAGCAGCTTGGTCTTGCAAATATGTGGATTGGGTAGCGAATGGTTTTTCTCCACTTTTGTATTTCTATTTTTTTAATTGGTCTAAAATTTAAATGTAGACAAGTGTAATTCTTTTTTCTGTAAATGAGTTAGACTCAGTTAAATATGAGTGCAATAGACTGACTCAACGAAGTACATTATGTTTTTTTTGAAATAGTGTACTGAGTAATCCCAAGTTTTAAAGTACCACGGGTGTAGCGGATGATTAGCAACTTTGGTCCTAACATTGGATTGGGTAGAGAATGATCGTTCACTCTTATGGGGTTGAGATGGCTCCTTGGCCTTCTAATGGGTTCTAATTTTTTGTTTCTATTTTTTAATTGGTCTACAATTTAGTTCTTTTTTCTACCAAATCTTTCTGATAGAATTCTAAAAGACACACCGTAAATGAGTTGAACTTTATTGAGTNTTTTTTTTGAAATAGTGTACTGAGTAATCCCAAGTTTTAAAGTACCACGGGTGTAGCGGATGATTAGCAACTTTGGTCCTAACATTGGATTGGGTAGAGAATGATCGTTCACTCTTATGGGGTTGAGATGGCTCCTTGGCCTTCTAATGGGTTCTAATTTTTTGTTTCTATTTTTTAATTGGTCTACAATTTAGTTCTTTTTTCTACCAAATCTTTCTGATAGAATTCTAAAAGACACACCGTAAATGAGTTGAACTTTATTGAGTGTCAGTGCGAATAGACTGATTCAACAAAGTACATTACTTTTTTTAGAACAGTGTACTGAGTAATTGCAAGTTCTAAGGTACCACCATGTGTACCGGATGATCGTTCTCAACTCTTATGGGGTTAAGATGACTCATTTGCCTTCTGAACGGGTTCTAACTTTTTTTTTCATTTTTTTAATTGGTCTAAACTTTAAACATACTAAAATTAAGTTTGTTTTCCTCCACAAATTTTGTTTATTGAATTATAAAAGACAAATTATAAATGTGTCAAACTCTATCGAGGACAACGCAAATAGACTGATTCACCGGAGTACACTACATTTTTTTTTGAAATAATGTACTGAGGAATCGCAAATTCTAAGGGTATTACCGGGTGTAGCGAATGATTGTTCTCAACAGGGACAAGGACCCATCCCAACAAAACAAAAGAAAAAAAATAGAAACAAAGAATAAGAACCCGTCACAAGGACAAGGAGTCATCCCAATCCCGTATGATAAAATTTAGGATGGGATAGAGATAATTAGATTGGGTTATAAGACAATTGGACTGAACCAAATTAAAAGATTGAATTCAATCGATTACTTGGTTCAACTCAAGAGCTTATATACCCATTAATTTCCTCACAGTTTTCCGATGTTAGAACAAAAGATTAAACTAGGACAAGTAACTCCCAAGGAGGAGTACATAGTGAAATTAAGAACAATGTTTGTGATTTAAAAGCTTTGGAATGGGTTATGACAAAGAGTAAATATGCAAGTGCAACTGGATGGCTTCGTTCGGCGGATGAGCTGACATGGGAGATGAACTGGATGGATTTAGCTTCTTCAATTTCATTCATTAGCTAAAGAAAAAAGGATTGACCAAATCTGCCCACACCGGAAGTTTTAGAGCTTTATGACTGAAATAAATAGCTGAGGTTCGAAGAATGGAGCACGACCTTACTTGAACAGGATCTGTTCTATAGGGAAGTACCTCCGAATCCTTTACTCTAAAGAGAAAGGAAACCACACCTGGTTGATGAAATATAGCCAAGGAGCTAGAGCGTGATTAGCAGCCACAGGTCCTAGCTTGGATTTGGTTAGCGGATGATCGTTCTCAACTCT
>OOIL02004591.1:1952794-1998460 GCA_900332095.2 Cuscuta campestris | reverse complement strand
AAACATTGTTCTTAATTTCACTATGTACTCCTCCTTGGGAGTTACTTGTCCTAGTTTAATCTTTTGTTCTAACATCGGAAAACTGTGAGGAAATTAATGGGTATATAAGCTCTTGAGTTGAACCAAGTAATCGATTGAATTCAATCTTTTAATTTGGTTCAGTCCAATTGTCTTATAACCCAATCTAATTATCTCTATCCCATCCTAAATTTTATCATACGGGATTGGGATGACTCCTTGTCCTTGTGACGGGTTCTTATTCTTTGTTTCTATTTTTTTTCTTTTGTTTTGTTGGGATGGGTCCTTGTCCCTGTTGAGAACAATCATTCGCTACACCCGGTAATACCCTTAGAATTTGCGATTCCTCAGTACATTATTTCAAAAAAAAATGTAGTGTACTCCGGTGAATCAGTCTATTTGCGTTGTCCTCGATAGAGTTTGACACATTTATAATTTGTCTTTTATAATTCAATAAACAAAATTTGTGGAGGAAAACAAACTTAATTTTAGTATGTTTAAAGTTTAGACCAATTAAAAAAATGAAAAAAAAAGTTAGAACCCGTTCAGAAGGCAAATGAGTCATCTTAACCCCATAAGAGTTGAGAACGATCATCCGGTACACATGGTGGTACCTTAGAACTTGCAATTACTCAGTACACTGTTCTAAAAAAAGTAATGTACTTTGTTGAATCAGTCTATTCGCACTGACACTCAATAAAGTTCAACTCATTTACGGTGTGTCTTTTAGAATTCTATCAGAAAGATTTGGTAGAAAAAAGAACTAAATTGTAGACCAATTAAAAAATAGAAACAAAAAATTAGAACCCATTAGAAGGCCAAGGAGCCATCTCAACCCCATAAGAGTGAACGATCATTCTCTACCCAATCCAATGTTAGGACCAAAGTTGCTAATCATCCGCTACACCCGTGGTACTTTAAAACTTGGGATTACTCAGTACACTATTTCAAAAAAAAACATAATGTACTTCGTTGAGTCAGTCTATTGCACTCATATTTAACTGAGTCTAACTCATTTACAGAAAAAAGAATTACACTTGTCTACATTTAAATTTTAGACCAATTAAAAAAATAGAAATACAAAAGTGGAGAAAAACCATTCGCTACCCAATCCACATATTTGCAAGACCAAGCTGCTAATTTTGGCAAGGAAAAAGATTTACATTTTTGTACATTTAAAGCCCATTCGCTAACCATTTTTTTTTTATGTTTTAAAACTCATATTTTATTCTGCATCTATGTATAATTAATATTTTTTCGACTGGAAATGAATTTCTCATTTTTTTTTAATTTAATTTGTTTTAGAATACGTGTAAACTTCAAAAAATGAAATATATAGAACTTATAATTAAAAATAAAAAAATGTCTTTTTAATACTCCCTCTGTCCATCATAGATCTTCCCAATAGCCCTTTTTCTTTGTCCACAATAGATCTTCTCATTTCATTTTTTAACAAGTAAAATACCACAACTACCCCACTTACTTTATTTATTACACCTCACCCACCTCATTTAATATACTCCACCCATTTTTCATTAAGGGTATTATGGTAAACTTTCACCTTTTTTCAACTCTTTTTAAAACCACCAAAAATCAAAATGAGGACATTTTAGGCGGACGGAGGGAGTATCCGTCAAGATTTTTAGATAGGATTTTTACTGAAATTACAATTTTTATTTTTATTATCCGTCAATATTTGTATCTTAGTTCGATATCGAATAAAAATAAACGAATACGAATCTAGTAACGACTATTGATACATCTAATCCATTTAAAATCTATATATACCTTATTAATTCAAAAGGAGAGTAATTATTTTATTAAAAAGTATATAAGTGAAATGAGAATACTCCCTCCGTCCCTAAATATTCACAACATTTGTTTTTTCAGCAGTGTCGGAAACTTTTGTTTATTTCGACGTTTTCATTGACTATTTGATAAAATTAAATATTCTTGATACCTCTTATTTCGAAGAACTTTTCATATAGTTTTTTTATTTGTAAATTTTATTTTTTATTTCTTACCAATATGTAAATAAAATGAATTAAAAAAACTTGATATTTTGTCTCGAAATTACAAATGTGGCAAATAATTTGGAACGGAGGGAGTATAATTTTGAGGAAAGAGTTTAGAGGGATGTTGAGCAGATGATAGCAACAAGGAGGAGATTCACCTCCAGAGTTGGGAATCTCCTCCTCGTCGCCTCCATAGCCAAAGCTCTTTCAGCGCCGGGAGGCTCGCGAAACCTCGACGGCGCTAATGGATCCATCTCCCTCTCACAAGATCTCGTCCTCAGAGTCCTCCGCTGCAACTCCCTCCACGTCTCCAACAAGCTGGATTTCTTCCGATGGTGCTCCCTCCGCCCCGGGTTCAGGCACTCCGCCGCCACCTACTCCCAGATTTTCAGAGCTCTTTGCCGTTGCGGCCGCCACCACGAAGAGATTGCCGCCCTCCTCAATTCCATGAAGCGCGACGGCGCTCAGCTCGACTCCGCCACCTTCAAATTGCTTCTCCACTCGTTCATCAGATCCGGTAAGTACGACTCCGCGCTGGAAATTCTGGATTTAGTTGAAAGCAATTTCAGGGACGACATTGCTCGCAGTCGATTGAGCAATGTAGTTTATAACTCTGTTGTGATCGCGCTTGTCCGTAAGAATCAGCTAAGCACGGCTTTATCCATATTCCTGAAGCTATTAGACTCCAATTCTAGTGTTGATGATAGTAAGGATGGGGATTTCATAGAAGATCCCATTTCGTGTAACACACTACTGGTTGGTCTCAAGAAGGCTGACATGAGAGCTGAATTTGTGCATATCTTTGATAAGCTCAGAGAAAGGAAGAATCCTTACCCCTTAGACAGATGGGGCTATAATATATGCATTCATGCTTTTGGTCTGTGGGGGAATTTGGGGATTTCTCTGATACTGTTTAAGGAGATGAAGGAGAGGGGTGATGCATTTGATCCTGACATCTGCACTTATAACAGCCTAATTCAAGTCCTCTGCATGCTGGGGAAAGTGAAGGATGCTCTCATTGTCTGGGAAGAGCTGAAGAACTCCTCAGGTCTGGAGCCAGATTACTTCACTTACCGAATTCTCATCCATGGCTGCTCGAAGTCGTACATGGTGAACGATGCCATGAAAATATTCGGTGAGATGAAGTTTAATGGCTTGCGCGCGGATACGGTTGTGTATAACTCACTCATGAATGGATTGATGAAGGCTGGGAAGTTAACGGATGCATGTAATCTGTTTGAGAGAATGGTTGAAGAAGATGGTGTTCGTGCCAGCTGTTGGACCTATAACATTCTCATTGATGGCTTGTTTAAGAACGGAAGGGATGTGGCTGCTTACACACTCTTCTCTGATCTGAAGAAGAAGAGCAACAATTTCGTGGATGGGATTAGTTACAGCATTGTCGTTTTGAATCTCTGCCGGAAAGGCATGCTTGAGAAAGCAATGGAGTTGGTGAATGAGATGGAAGGCAGAGGTTTCACTGTTGATTTGGTCACTATCACTTCACTATTGATTGCAATTTACCGCGAGGGGCACTGGGACTGTATGGAGAGGCTTATGAAGCACATTAGGGATAGCAACTTAGTTCCCATTGTTTTAAGGTGGAAAGCCTCCATGGAGGCTATGCTAGAAGCTAGGCAGAGCAATGAAAAGGATTTCACCCCAATGTTTCCATATAAGGGCAATTTCACCGATGTTTTAGGCACTGGAGATTCAGTAGAGACAGAGGCTTACGCGGGTGATAACGAAACTGACCCTTGGTCATCTTCACCTTACATGGATTTTCTAGCCAGCCAAACAAGCCTGGACACTCTCCAACCCCATCTGTTCACACTTTCCAAAGGAAAACGCGTCGACGGTAAGAACCAAGATTCATTCGACATGGACATGGTGAATACCTTCCTGTCCATATTCCTCGCCAAGGGGAAACTGAGCTTAGCTTGTAAACTATTCGAGATTTTCACAAACGCGGGGAGTAAGGACCCCACTAGCTACACATACAACTCCATGATGAGTTCGTTTGTCAAGAAGGGATACCTCAATGAGGCGTGGGGGGTTTTCCATGAAATGGGAGACAAAGTTTGCCCAGCAGACATAGCAACGTACAACGTGATCATTCAAGGTTTAGGAAAGATGGGTAGGTCTGATCTGGCAAGCGCCGTTCTTGATAGACTGATGAAGAAGGGGGGAGGGTACCTTGACATTGTGATGTACAACACGTTGATTAACGTGCTGGGGAAAGGGGGCCGAATCGAAGAAGCAAACATGGTTTTTGGACAGATGAAGAGGGTGGGGATAAATCCTGATGTTGTCACTTACAACACTCTGATTGAGGTTCACAGTAGGGCGGGGAGACTTGAGGAAGCCTACAAGTTTTTGAAGCTCATGTTGGACGCCGGGTGTGTGCCAAACAGTGTGACCGACACCATCCTGGAATCCCTCGACAAGGAGATTGAAAATGTACGTTACCGGAAGGCTTCGCTTAAAAACCCACCTTAATGTCATATGCTTAGACTATGTTTGGTATTATAAATGCAGAAGGAAAAAGGTAGGGGAAAATTGATTTGGTGTTTGGTTAGAAAGAAAAAGATAAGTAAATGTGAGGGAATAATTTCTCACCAATTTTCTTAATTTCTTTATTAATCAAAATTGATTAGTGTGTATGAAGTGTGGATGAGATTAAGAACTTGTTCTTTAGAGCTTGAACTTTTAACTTTCAGTTCCTTTCAGTTCTTTCCAGTTTTTTCTAACTATTCTCAATTTTTTCAAACTCTTTCTACTCCTTAACCAATTACTCTAAAAACAATATATTTTAATTTGATTATTATTATTATTATTACAACTGTTATGTCCATAACTATAGTTTATAAATTATTTTTTTCATCTCACTATTTTTACGATTCACACTCATTATTTTTTTTCAATTTTTTAATATGAATAAGACAATTTTTTTTGTATATTATCGGAGTAGTCTACATGATAAAACAGGAAACCATCAATATTTTAAATTATATTAAAAAATTATGGATAAAATAGTGATATTGAATGTTTTATTAATCTAACTTTATATAAGACCTCTCACATTTGCCTTTATTACTTAAAATTTGTTCATTTTTCTAATTTTTATATAAAAAAAATTGTAAGTCAAAATAGTTTAGAAAAAAAGAATAAAATAGGAGTAAAACATAAAAAATGTAAAAAAAAAAGTTTTATGTCTTTATTCCAAAAATAGGACTTCAATGAAAATAAAATGTCAATCATGAAAGAAAACATAGGTTTGATTACATTATGTGACATGTCTGATATTTAAAACAAAATTTTGTAATATATAAAGTATAATTACAAATATATTATTTATAATAAATACTGCATAAATACATTGAGATGCAATATAACCACAAAGACTTTTTAAAATTTAATATTTTTATATTTATGCTAACTTTATATAATAAATATTTTTTTGCAAATGTAGCTTTTTGTATTTAAAAAATACTCCGTAACAATACTTTTTTTGTATCTTAAAGCCATTCATTAAAATAACGTGATGATGATGATGATTATGATGATGATAAAGATGATAATCATAACAACAACAACAACAACAACAAGAATTTAAAATAAATGTTTTTAAAGTTTTTTTAGGTTTTCCAATTTTTTTTTTTGAAGTTTTTCCAGTTTCTTCCAGTTTTTTTAGTTCCTTCCGGTTTTTTCCAGTTTCTTCCGGTTCTTCCAGTTTCTTCCAGTTCTTTCCAGTTTTTTCTAGTCCTAAAGAACAGACTCTAAGTGATTAACACTAGTAAAAAAAGAACTTGAACAACATAATTAATAGAGAAAATCTCATAAACAATTGTTTCTAATATATGATTTTCCACATGTAATCCCCAATTCTAAAATATCATATTTATGGTCCTCAATTTTTAAAAGAGTAATTTACTAGAATAGGATCTAAACATTCAGCTTTTCCCTAAATAGGAGTTGTCCTATGTGACCCAACGTTCCCTTAGGCAAAATGACCACAATAGCCTCCACCATAAACTCTAATAAACTTTAATGTTAAAAAAACTTTCGCCGAAAGAATTGCTAAAGATTCGGCGATAATATTGGCCATTCAATAATATTATGGTCAAGTGCGGTTATCAAATTAAATAATCATCATACTATGTGAATGATCGTAATACATATGGAAATGTGAAGGCTTTTATTATGTGGTCAAGGTTACACATTAGTGCATTAAGTGTATGATATAGTTTAAAATCCAACGACTAGCTTAGGACAAAAGTACAAAATACAACTACGAATAAAAGAAGGTTAGCATATAAAGAAGAAGAATTTACTTAAATATCACTAAAACATAAAAACTTTGTCTAAATAGCATCATATGAGTTTTTTCCCAATGTAGCACTTTAAGTCATTATCTATTAGTCATTATTCAAGTAAATATTTGCCATCACTGGTCATTATTTGTCATTCTGGACATTATTAAGTGCTATTTAGGAAATAAAACAATTTAAGTGCTAGTTAGGGAAATGACTTCGGTTTTAGTGCTATTTAGTGCAAATATTTCTATAAAGAAACATACATATAATTGGAAGGTAGAATATCGGTATAATTTGTGGCAGGCAAAAAATATACATAGATCATTAAAATAAGAGTACATAACATGTGTAAAATAAAGTATATTGATATAATTGGGGTTGGGGAAAAACAAGCCCTTAGAGTAAGAGTATGAAGTATAGATGAGAACAAAAATACTCCGTAAATGACTTGCTTGCACATAAATTCATAAAGGCCTTCTCTTTGGCGAGCCACGCCTTCTTATAATTCATTATAATGCCATGCTCCCTTCGCATGGAATTCAGAGCGCAAGGCTTTGTTGTTGCATCATAAAAATTGTGTTTACCAAGTTCTGGAAGAATGTTATACGTAGCTTGCCTTGTTGTGCCTTGACGTGCATCGATAGGGCATTATTATTCACGATTATACCTAATAAAGGATCACGAGAAATGCGAAAGTAAACATAAAAAGTTACAAAAATGATATAAATGGTAAAAGAGACACTTTTCACTTGTCATAATGGATAATGCTAAGAAACAAGATAAGGCAATAAAAAAAGTAAATAAGAAATTATGCAATTATTATTTTTGGTAAAAAATGGAAGACATTATAAACACTATGACAAACATCGATTAAAGACCAATGTGAAGTGTAATAGAAATGTATGTGTGCAAGGGCATTTAAGCACATATTAGTGGATGAGGATGTTATAAAACAATACAGGAACATTGATTAAAAGATCACCATGGATTGTATTAAATGTTAGGAAGAAAATATGTCTAAGGTCATTTAAGTGTACATTATATGGTTTTGTACAAAAAAGGGTACATTATATAGTGACTAGTAAGAAGACATTATAAAGGACTAGAAGAAGATTGATTAAACGACCATCTTGGAATGTATTAGACATTATGCACAATACATGTCTCTGGTCATTTAATGATACTTTAGACATGAACAGGGACAAAGACATTGTAAATCGCTAAACAGAAGATTGATTAAAAGACCATCTTGGACTATTTAGACATTATGCACAGTAGTATGTTGGACATAATCGATAAATTAGGACATTAATGACCATAGTAATAAAAATAAATATAGACACTATGATAGACGATAAAGATAAATAAGGACGATATTAATGAGTAGAAAATGAAATGTAAATAAGTAGGATTGAATGCTCGAACCATCATCAATCACGTGTGTTGAGGAGGAATCGAATATATACAAAATCTTGTAAACAAAATTTTTAAGAGGAATTTACCTAAATAGGACTAATACATAGTGACTTTCTCAATATAGGACCATATTTTTTTCCAATATAGGATCATTGGTCATTATTCATTAGTCATTACTCAAGTAAATTTTTCCACCATCACTGGACATTATCTCCTCACTAGATATTATTAATTAATTTTTAGGGAACTGTATTACGAATTACTGAAGTGGCATCTACATTCCATTCACCGTCAAATGGCAACAAAAGATGGATGGTGACGGGTGTGGGCGCATGAACGAAATATGAAATAGAAGCCAATTATGAAAAACACATATAGAAATTAGAATCATATGGGGAGGAGATCTGGTGGATAACGGTGTTGATAAGTCCAGAGGTTGAACACGAGAAACATGCGGAAGATACAAAATGTTAATGGAAGGGAAAATGGAGTAATCATTACCTAAAAATAGGAGAAGTTATTGATGATTATCTTCTAAATATGATAATATAATCCTAATTAAAATAGAAAGCTTTGGAATAGTGACGTGTTGGTTGAGGGTAAATGTGGATACACGCATAAAATTTACTCCTAAATCTAGGAAAAAACAATAATAGTCCTCTTTAGGGAAAACACGTATCTTTTAGTCCTAATTGGAACAAATTTTACTTTTTAAAACCTACGGAGTATTTCATAACTAGTTCTTTGGGATCTATTTTTGGTAAAAAATTATTTGGTCATATTTGGCTTAAAGTCTAATTATGGAATAGTTTATAAAAACTGAGAATTGCGAATATAATATCATATAACTTGAGACTAAATATGAGAAATCAAATGTTGTAAAGGATGATTTACAAAACTTACTCAAATCAAAATACTCTCTTCGTCTCATAATGATTCCTGCTTTGATTGCTCACAATTTAAAAAAAGCATTTTAAAAAAAGTGTACTATAAATGTAACCCCATATATAAGAGAAATTCTCACATGTTTTTTCCTTTAAAATAGAAAAGTGAGAATTGATTTTGGTAGATTGCAAAATGGAAAGCAAAAACTATTTTAGAGAACATGAGTATTTTACTTTGGAACATTTCAAAAAGAAGAATAAAAGCTCTATTTAGAGACAGGATAAAATATGTTTCTCATTTTTATGCCAAAACACGCCTCCTAGCTCATTGCATAGTAACTACATACAACCTACCTAGTAAAATGAGCTTTGCTCACATATAAGAGAATGTTGTTTCAAAGAAAAATGAATAGAATAAGAAAAACTAAATATAAAAAGACCAAAAGAAATGATCATTCTTGAAAGCAGTAGTGAGGATATGTGCATTGTCTCCAACTCTCAATAGTGAATACACAATTTCGGGTATAAAAAATAATATTTTCCGAACCCGTTTTCCGGGTTGTATGTATAGATTGCACAACTTCAACTTTCTATTCCACATTTTGGCTCAAAATACAATTTAATTATTAGGTAAAGAGAAAAAAATATATGAAAAGTGGAAACTTTTGAATCAAACTTTCATTAATGACATAACCAGTTCAACATGAATGGCGAAATAATTAGTAATCAGAAAAACAAAAAAAACAATGCAACTTATTGGTCATTTCCTACCCCAAGAATCCACTGTGCAAGATGAGTTAAATACGGCTCTGCGCGAGACCCACTGCTAAAAATTGGTCCTAAGCTCTGAAGCTCGGCTGTGAATTCCCTCTCAAACTTCCTGCAGAGTTTTCATTCATTATGCAAAAAAAAAATCATGGAAATACTCTTAGACGACATAATTATATCACCAACACTTCCTACAATTCAATATTTTCACAATAATACTCCAAGATTGCATATTGATCATAGATTCTTGGAGTATTATTGTTACAATATTGAATTTCTGGGAAGGATTATTATGTACTCTTGGAGTATCCTTTTAAAAAAAATCTCAAATTTTTTGGATTATTGACTTGAATATTTCATTAGTTTTTATTAATAAACAACCCAAAACACTGGAGAATAAGGGTTGGATAGGTGTGTGTGCAGGGGGGTGGGGGGGTCATCGTGCTAACTCACATAATGGATCCAAATACTGTGGAATCTTCTGTTGCTGGCTTCAGCATCTGTGATTTGGTTCTTAGTTTTAAACGGTTAAACTTTTCCATCTGAGGAGCCATGGGAACCTCAAAGGCAGCAGTAATTAACCGTTGTGTAGCTGCTGCATACTGTAGGCATATTGCTTTTAAACGCTCGACCTTCTGCATTTAAANGGTGGGGGGGTCATCGTGCTAACTCACATAATGGATCCAAATACTGTGGAATCTTCTGTTGCTGGCTTCAGCATCTGTGATTTGGTTCTTAGTTTTAAACGGTTAAACTTTTCCATCTGAGGAGCCATGGGAACCTCAAAGGCAGCAGTAATTAACCGTTGTGTAGCTGCTGCATACTGTAGGCATATTGCTTTTAAACGCTCGACCTTCTGCATTTAAAAGAATTCACAGCAAGGATTTTCAGTAAAAACGTTTCACCGCTGTGAAGGTTGAACAAGTAACCTGACCAATAAAAGGGATGCAATATTTACCTTGAGAATAGAGGGTGAAAGAAGCAAGCATTCCCTCAAACACTGGTCAAGGAAAAAATCGTGGTAGTGTATTACCTATATTTACCAGAGAAAAATAGGTGGCAGTACGAAAGTCAATTAGAAATTGGAACGGCCAAAAGAAAAGGCTGCAAAAGCACTCTTTCAAGATATTCCATATAATTAACAACTTTTGGTATATGATATAAACTCAAAGACATTGTTTACATTCTTTATGTTCTTGAGCTTAATTGTAAAAAAAGCAGTATGATTTATTGATAAAATGAAAAAATAAGACTGAAAATGATTATCCTCAACAAATACAACCAAAACAATGCCTCAAAGCCTACTTTTTTTATTTTTAAGTTCTAACCAATTTAGAGTGAGCAGTCAATACGGTATGAGATATAGTAAACAAATCTGGATGATTAGGCTGAAAAGCCAAAAATGACACCAAACGGCCGCAATCACTTGTGGGCGTAGACGTCTTTGGTACGAGGTGTGTATTGTGAGAATGCACCGATTAGCTAGATAGACAACTATTTTGTCAAAAGTAGGGCATTGTTTGAAAGCACATCTGACAAGTGTCATTCAAGTTGTTTTATTGTCGTGGCTTTGAAGCTGCAACTCTTTTATTTTTCCAACAAACTTTTGGAGAAATATGTTGTGTAGCTTAAAGCCAAACCAGGCCCATGTCACGCTTCGTGAGTTGAGCATATTTGGAGTAACATATTCTGTAGCTTAAAGCCACAGCAATACCAAATAAGGCATAAGTCAAGCTTCTTGAGTTGAGCATGTTTGGATAAGCATGACTATTATGACACCTCACCTCATCAATGCTTTTTGCAGTTTGAAGTCTGTTCTGCATCACATGCCAATTAGGCTCGATAACCTAAAGAATGTAAACAAGCATTTCAGTGAATGAAACCTTATTTCAGTGTATACTACCTTATTTGTTTGCACCATGGCGTTTTTTCCTTCTGTGAACAAATTTTGCTTGTTGTAGTAAAATATTACCAAAAGGAATCATCATTTATTTACTCCATTACTCCAAATCCAAAGTGGCAAAGATAACTGATCCAGTTATTTAAATATTTGTGCAACATACGTAGTAAAATATGCAACCATCCCCTATACCCACTATGAAATAAAAACATTATGGCTCAGTCTAATTCAAAGAAAATAAATTGTGGAAAATAGTTGCCGGAGAGTGTTTTCGATGGAAACTTTTTCCCTGAAAGATCAAGGAAAATAAGTCATTCAATGCAAAAAAAAACTCATTCAATGCATAGTATAATGTTCGGCACACAAAAACAGATTATTTTCCGGCAAACAAACAAAACCTACATGTGCAAACCATACCCACAAATAGCAGTCAATCAGATATGAAGAAAGGAGAGAGGGAGAGGGAGAGAGAAAGAGAAAGAGCGACAAAACTGACTGACATAAACAAAACACTGAGGTATTTTCTACTTTTTCTTTTGGTTATTGGCAGAACTTGCCTCAGATGTAAGGTAGTGTAGGAGGCTGTTAATAAACTTTAGCATATTGCGACATAGTAATGATGATACAGAGATTGCCGTGCCATGCATATCAAGTTTCCGGAAACCCTGAAAAAATGAGAATAAAAATACATGTCAGGGGAGGGATAAAAAAATTGCTACATTGGAACAAAAAATTAAAATAAAATAAATATTGCTAACAGTTGATGATAGAAGCTTAAGTTGCATACTTGATGTACTTGCCATGCCCCAGAGAGCTGCCGGTCAACATGTTTACAGTGAAATAGAAAGCGAAATATTAGCTGGTACTTTGTCAAAGCCTTCCTTGAAATTACAAGGGACAAAGGCCATTGAACCTGAAATCCAAAACACATTATAATGACCACAATTCTAGGTGACATGAATGGAATTTTAACTATTGAAAGAGACAGCATGCTGAAAGTTAACCAAACTAGATATGTTTTATACAAGCAGGCAAGCAGCTATTGAAAAAATTATACAGAGTGGAATACATATTAGAATTGCGAATTTGCGTTGTTCTACGATAAAATAGTACTCTCTCTCTATTCTTTAATATAAAGTATCATTTAAATTTTCTTGTAATTTTTCATTGTTTACCTCTAATAATGTTTTTATGTTTATTTTTAAAAGTATTCATTTAGAATGCAAAACAAAAGAAGGTAAATTTGGAATATATAATATGTTTAAGATCTGAAGAAAATTAATTACTCTCCTTAGTTTGTGGGAATTGGTGAATCGTGCCTTAAAATAAGAAACATATGTTGGAAGAAAATTGGAACATATATTTATAGGGGCTGGTTCTCGTTAGAATGAACCTTGGTGAAAGAAATAAGAATGGTGCATTTTGTATTCATCACGGTGCATTTTATAGAGCAGGTAGTTCCGCATGGTGCATTTTACAAGGCAGGTAGTGCATTTTACAAAGTTTGATTTAATAACATAAATGCCACCGCGACTTTTCTACTTTTTCTTATTTTTCAAATTTTTGTGGCCCTTAGATCTCACATTCTAAAGCGCCACATGCATTCTTTTTTCTTTCATAAGATCTCATTCTCACCAGAACCAAAATATATATATATATATATATATATATATATATATGTATGTATGTATGTATGTATGTATCTATGTATCTATGTGTGTGTGTGTGTATGTGTGTGACTTAAAATGATATAATATCACATACCTTGTAGTTCAAAGAAAATGTTTCCAAGCCAGTGATGCTCACTGGTTCATCTAAATTATGGCTGTCTGAAACAAGCTGATTAACTTCAAGATCTTTTAGCATACTCAACCTTTTTAGCAAAGTTGTTCTCTCCTGAAACCAGATATTGAAACCAATACTCTTGCGTATTCATCGCCAAGTTCTCTAAATTAAAGTCCTAGCCTGTTTTTTTTTATCTATTTTGTCTTTGAGTGCTTCTTTGGTGCACCTTGGGTGCATATCATTTTTGTGGACCTTCTCACATAAAAATCTTTTTTTTTATTTTTTTATATAAAAAAACAAATACTTATTTAAGTAGTAAAGAAATGCTTATTTTACTCATATGTAGGTCCATGGTGGACCTTAGGTCCACCATAGAATTTGCCTTTGTCTTTTGATTGATAAAAGTGCTACTTACCACACAACATGACAAGTCCTCATGGCATGGGTCAGCAGCAGCAGCTGTGGTTCGCAAGGCAAGATCCAAAAGAGACTACATAATAAGAAAGTAAAAGTCATGAAAATTTGAGTTCACGCATTTTATCAAATAGTGGATTGACTGAAAATTAAGTATCAGACTTATTAGAGTATATACTAGTGTACAGTGAACAATACCTGAAGCTTCTCCACTGAAATCTCATCTGGCTTCTTCATGAGCTCCTCTTTGGCTATATCCATGAAGTGAACCAAGAAATCACCCTACATAGTCAGGGAGAATGATGGTGATAGTATCAAAATTCAAAAGTCCATCTGCTCACATTCATCGAGTCCATCCAAAGGTAATATCCATCCAGTATAAAATTAATTATCATGGATTGGATCCATTTGTATTACAAAGATTGTTAGTGATCCCTCAATTATATTTATAATGCATTGGTTCACATAAAAAAACCATATAAATCATTATGTGCACCACACAAACATTTGTACATAGGGGAAGCCATAAGAAAATGTGCATGGACTGAATGTTTTAATGAATGTTTCATGGATCATAAATGGAATAATGGATTGTTTTTAATCCATTCATTCTAATCAAACTAAAAGTTTGTCTAATCCATCAATTTGTCCATACATGATGCTACCACACGGGCACACCGCAGTGGCGCAACCTCTATGAATGATTAGATGAACAATTCTTACACTTATGTTCGGAGTGGGGAGACATCAAATAGAATACATAGATAGTAGCATGTGAATAATACATTTCATGTAAAGGGAAGATCGAGAGTGGTCTACAAAACCAGAGATGCATAGACTTATGTGTATGTCCATAAAGAATTAAGTGAACAATATTTTCCCACTTTCATGACCCGAAAATACCCACTAAAGTGTCAATTGGCTTTTCTTGGTTCCTAGACCTATTGCATCGATGTGCTGAGTGTTTAATACCTGATCAAGGAGGAGGTAGTGCTTGATAGACCGCAACTTTGCCATAAGATCATACTGCCAATGAGAATATGTAAATAAATTGATACTTGACATGATAGTTTACTGAACTTTACGCATTTAGTTTCCACCAAAAAAGGACAAATTGGATTGCACTTCTCAGTTCTCACCTTCTCTTTAACTAGGTTTAGTAACTCACCACTGGCAAAATCATAAGCAGCCTTGATGCACTCAAGATAATGGTGGTTTGAACTAACACTAGTCAACTTCGAATTTTCTGCCACTGGGACCTGTAAAGTTTGATAAAGAAATAGAGAAATAGATGTACATGTAATTGTTCTAAACTGAAATGCATATGATACAATATGTAATTTTGCTGTAAACCTGAATACTGTGTCCACACTCTCTCATGACATTCAAATATTTTCCTGTGGTTAAAATTGTTTCAGCAGCATTTGCTATAAAGCTTGGAATATCACCCTTGAGGGTGTAACACTGTTGCCAATACTTGGCATCATAATCTTGAGTGAGACTCTCCTGCATAGTGGTAGAGGTATCAATTAAGGCATAGTCCTAATACAAGTAATTGTATATAATATCTTGAGTGTTTTAAGTTACAGCCCACAAGGTAAAAACTTTTCCTTTAGAAAAATCACACCTTAAGAAGAGACTTGTTCTCAGCAATAAAAAATTCTCCATACGGGTCATCAATCTTTCCTTCATACACCCACCTGAAATGTATTAATTTTTTTGTTGAGCAATGAAAGCAGCTATTATCTACTCAAAGGAGCAGTAGAGGCTTCTATTAAAATCTCAAAGGTAGAGGTATGGAAAGAGAAAGTCTTTGCCTTGGCCCAGTGAAGGAAGAATGGTTCGCCTTTATATTCACCTAGTGAACTTTTAAACCAATTTAGTACATTGTCATAAAACTTGAGGTACCAGTGCCAGGATTACCCAAAGTTCATGTAATCCAAAACTAACACTTTGTATTCACTTCCTAATAGTAAATGAGATGAACCATTTAAACCTGACTAGAAAATGATACGTGAGAAATGCATTCGAACAAGCTCTAACTGGAACTTGGATGCGTAAAGATCACAGGAAAATTTGGAAGATTTGTAATTTAAAAAAAGGTTGCATTACATTCCTAACAAAAATTGATTTGGGACGATATTCGGATAAAATGACAAAAAATTTGGGACAGAAGGTGGGTAGTTATTTAAAAAAGAGTACCTTTCGAGTATCCCAAGATATGCACTGCTTGCTGACTGCAACATCTTTTCCAGCAAAGACCTGACTACATGATCACCGGACATGGCCTTGGCCTGGAAACAAAAACATTAAAGATCAATTTCTAACACTAAAGAAATTTGAGCATGCAGTTAACAACAACAACAACAACAACCTAGTTGAATTCCACAAGAGTAGGGTCTGGGGAGGGTGTGTGTACGCAGACCTTACCCCTACTCGAAAGTAGAGAGGCTGTTTCCAAAGAGACCCCCGGCTCAACGTCGAAAGTTGCATTGCTTGACTAACTGCTACTTCATTAATTAAAGAAGCACAGTTTAGAGATCTATTTTGATTTATTCCATCACACCCCAAAGCCAAAAAAATGGTGAAATTTTGGCTCCATCGGAGATAATGGAAAAAATTTGAGCATACAGTTATGGAAGATTAAACAAACCAAAAGCTTAGTCAAACACTCTAATTATGCACCTGGCTTTGCAAGAGATTAATGACAGCTGAACCCAAGATATTACTGCAAGAAGCCTTTTTCACCACAGTGGACAAAGCTTGCATTGAACCCATCATTGGCTAAAAGTTCAAAAAACCCTTGGTTCTTTAAAATGTGAAAAATGAAATATGAGCAAGCAAAAGGAAAAGAACTCTAAATACCTGACAATAGAACCATAATCCTTGAATAGAAAGCTTTCCTAAACGAAACTGATGCTCGAGCTGAGCCACCATGGCATGATAATCCTGAAATGGAAAGACTTTATTTCACTTATTACTTAACTAATCTTCAATTGAATCTTCTGTCTACTTTTAGACGCTTGAAGTTTATAGACATTTCAAAAAGGTTCTGCCATGTATATGCTAAAAAATTGATAATAAAATAGAGGGAAAAAGTAGATCCAACTAACATATCAAATTTATTTCATTCTTTCTATTCCCTTTCCTCCCTTCGTGAATTAAAGCAATCCATAATGACCTTGGTTCTATTCAGGTTTTGAAAGGCAAAATTGGGTCTGTGAAATAAAAAATACTCCCTTTGTCCCCCATAGATCTTCCCAATAGCCCTTTTTCTTTGTCCACATTAGATCTTCTCATTTCATTTTTTAACAATTAAAATACCACAACTACCCCCACTTACTTTATTTATTACACCTCACCCACCTCATTTAATACACTTCACCCATTTTCATTAAGGGTATTGTGGTAAACTTTCATCTTTTTTCAACTCTCCTTAAAAACCATCAAAAGTCAAAATGAGAACATCTTAGGGGGACGGAGGGAGTATACTATTACAATATGACTTGGTTACAAATCTACAAATGAAGAGGAACACCTCATTATGTAAGTGGAAATGAGGCCTAGGCAAGTGGCTAGGGTTTTGTGTGTGCAAATGAGTTGTAAAGTACTACTTCCTATGTTCCAAAACAATCAAAACTCTTGTTTTTCACGTTTAACAAAGCACAAATTAAATCATTGATATATTCAATTGTTTTGTAGTAAAAAAAATATAAAAACGCATTGATATTATGAATGTTTTTATCGAGATGAATCTAACAAGATCCAACATGACTATATTTTTACTTACATATAGATCACAAAACATATGGTCAAATGAGGGTGTGAAATTAGTGTGAAAATTTGACTAATGTATTTATTTTGGAAAGGAGGAAAGATAGACTTATCCTAACATTCAAACAGAGCCTGGCAGTCACGCTCTACCTCACCAGGCATAAGCCCCAAGGCAAAGTGAGGTATAAGTCTCAAATTAACATATACAGAATTTGAAAATTAGAGTTAAATAGATAATTCATAATAATAGTTTAATGATGCATTTTTCAAATATCATATCAACCCATAATGAAAACTAAGAACCTATTTTAGACTTAAGATCCTTGGTTTCTAAGCCCTGAAGTACTAAACTTCAAAACATATAGGATTATTCATTGTATCATTATCTAAGGCTTGTCGTGTGTATTGGTGGCTGGTGGAAGGTAGCTCAGCTGCTTGTGAATGCTAACTCTGTACATGGACAGTTTGAGAATCACATCATGGACAAAGATGAAAAATGAATATTAGAATTGTGTTTTTAGGAAGAAAAACCAAAACAAAACAGACGAGGGGAGTCAGACTATTGTTTTCTCGTTGAAGGCTGGCAACTTTTGAAAATTGGCCTCTCTAGAGAGAGCCAGACTCCAAACCCCTCTTTAAAATCAAGGCATAAGCCTTAATAGCTTATGTGTCTTAAAGTTTGTGTGCCTCTTGCCTTAACGGCATCAAGTCATATGCCTTGTCTCTGTCGACTAGGACTTAAGCCATCAGTGCATTTTCCACACACCTTTAAGCCGCATAAGCAGTTAAGCACCACATTGACTAAGCACCTTTTATAACTGTGAGAACTTCCTTCTATTCAAAACCCTCTCCACTTCTATTGGTGTTTCTTTGTGTGTGTGTGTGTGTGTTTGTGAGGGGGTCCCCATTTAAAAAAAGAAATTTTCATGTGGGTGGACCACATAAAAAAGCAAAACACCCTTCATGATATCAAGAATCTATGTAACTCTAACTCATAACACACAATGCTTAACCAAGTGTCAGTTGGATTTAGTGTCCCCTAAGCTGGAGGCTAAGAGTTACTCTCATACAACAATGACCCCCTATGTCCCAAAATAAAAGCGCATTTCCTTTTTTGGTAAGGAATACGTTGCCCTCATTATTTCTCTCTATTTGAAATCAATTCTAGTCATCAATTTTTCAATTTTCAACCTTTTTCTTAAATTCCGTGTTTGGTCAAAATGGACATTTAATTTGGGAAGGAAGAAGTATAACTAACTGCACAAAGATAATCAATTGTAACCAAAGTTTGAAAGCAATACTATAAAATAGAAATATTTGCTTCTGCAAAGCTTATGGTACGATGATTGACAAGTGATCCTACCAGAAGAAGTGATCTTAGAGCAGCTGCAAGGGCATGATTAACTAAGCCAGTCTTGAACTGCGATCTTGTCTCAATAAATTGGTTGATCAGCAAATAACTCTCGCATAAGGGGAACAGCCTTTTTGAAGATTCCTGCAGGTTTACACTGTTATATTCGATCAAATAATAAAAAGACAAACTTGTTGAGGCATCAATCAATTTTATATTGAGCACGATTAGTCTTCAGCTACAAATCAAAACAAAATCTGTGGTATGAAATGAAGTTTAGTGACACAAATAAATCTTAGCACCTTTAAAGGATCATCTTTTTGTGTGCATATAAAATTATAAATAGTAAATGTATGCAAACACCACAGAACAAATTTTAGAATTCTTAAGTTGATTGAAGGTGTGATTTAGACATTGTGTCTTTTCTCAGTCCACTTAAAATTTAAATATGTAAATAATTATATTTCAAGAAGAACAATCTCTTTTCTTATGAAATTTCACACAGGATAGATCAGGACTACAAATTTTCTTCAATATAACTTCATAAATTCTTAGGCATATTATATAAGTACAAGACAGGTGATCATGTAGTTTCGCCTATCTTGTAATTAGCAAAAATCAAACCTGGAGTGCAAGATCCATAGATACATCAACCTGAAAAGATATACTATTTTCCTTCCCTTGGGCTCTTTTAATTGAAATATAGCGTCCTTCAATCCCAACCAATGCAGACAAAAGATCATCAATAACTATCAGTTCCTGCATAGGGCACATAAAATGATGGTCATATGTGAAATGCCAGTATGGCCATACAGAGACAAAAACAGACATCCATGCTTTTTCAGTAAGTCGAAGACAGATACGGAGATTAAACTTTTACAAACACTAATATTGTTGAATACCTGAATGGCAGCATGGTAGCAACATATTGCCTTATCCACTCCAGAACTGTAACAAAACAAACATAAATTGATCTAATTCTTATTTGTTAGACAGTATTACTAATAATTCTAATTATGGCAGTATTCATGTAATAGTCAGCTTCCATAATAGGTTGAGTCGTAATTATGTCAGGATCTCCTCCTATATATACACCCATGTATACTCTCTATGCTTTTGAATAAATCCATATTCTATTATTCAACATTATTAAACAACACCTTTCCTGCTAATAAATTAGAACACAGAGAACATCAACAAATGATTGTAGCTTCCGGATAATCAGAGAACTTTGAGCTTAGCATTTTCTCATTAAATAAAACCATAGCCACAAAATAATACTCCAACGAACATGAATGGGTTCAGGCTATTTTCCAGATTTGAAAATGAGCCACTGGAGTGAAAAATATGAGCTGATGTGAAGTTAATACCTGGAAGGTTCGTGAAATGTGGATTTTGTTTCCTGAATGCAAATTCAAAGCTTTTACTTAGAAGAAAAATAAATAGAGCGAAGAAGATGAAGAATGAACTGGAAATTGGTGAAATGGAATAGGAAACGGGATGAGGACCTGGTGGAACCGGCCGGTAAGGAAAGGTCGATCCACATTCCAGCGAGGAGTTGATATGCCTGTGCCTACAAGAGATGTAGTAGCTGATTCCATCGCCAATTGCTCCGGACTCCCGCTCGAGGTCTAGAGAGAGGAGACCCGGGTTCCAAATTTTCGGAATTCTGTTCTGACTCGTCTTCTTCCCGTTGCCTGTAGACTAATGGGTGTGTTTAAACTTTTGGATGGTTGGATCGGGTATGGAATGAAAGATTAGAATTTGCAAATACTTGGAGTTCATATTTATGAAAAAATATATATATAATCACCAAACTCATACGAAGTTAAACATAAGGTCAATTTATTCTTATTATCATCATAAATCCCTAAATCCAAGCTCAATTCCATTCTCTGCTCTTAGTCATTTTCTCAATGCTTTATTATGTGGATATTTATTTTCCATGTATTCATTAAAGAATCATGCTACACTTAGACCAAAACTTGTACTAAAGGTATACATCAACATTTTAATTGTTTATATGACACAAAGGGCCTGTTCTTTAGAAACGTAAAAAAAGAGCTGGATGTTGGAAGAAACTGGACAAAACTGGAAGGAATTGGAAGAAACTGGAAAGAACTGGAAGAACTGGAAAAAACTGGAAAAAACTGAAAGAAATTAAAAAAAACTAGAAGAACTGGAAGAAACTGAAAAAAACTGGAAAGAACTGGAAAAAACTGGAAAACCTAAAAAAAACTTTAAAAATATTTATTTTAAATTCTTGTTGTTGTTATTATTATTATTATTATTATTATTATTATTATTATTATTATTATTATTATTATCATTATCGTCAGTCGTCATCATCATCATCATCATCATCTTAGTGAATATCTTTAAGATATAAAAAAGTATTGTTATTTTTTAAATACAAAAAACTACTTTTACAAAAAATAATTTTAATATAAAATTAGCATAAATATAAAAATATTAAATTTTAAAAAGGCTGTGTAGTTATACTGCACCTCAATTTATTTATGCAGTATTTATTATAAATAAAACATATTGTTTCTTTCATGATTGACATTTTATTTTCATTGAATTCCTATTTTTGGAATAAAGATGTAGAACTTTTTTGTTTATATTTTTTATATTTTACTCATATTTTAGTCTTTTTCTCTAAGCTCTTTTGACTTACAATTTTTTTTATAAAAATTAGAAAAATGAGCAATTTTTAAGTAATAAAGGAAAAACTAAGATGTCTTATAAAAAGTTATATTTATAAAACATTCAATGTAACTATTTTATCCATAATTTTTTAGTATAATTTAACATATTGATGTTTTCCTATTTTATCATGTAAACTAATATACAAAAAAATGTCTTATTCATATTAAAAAGTTGAAGAAAAAAATAATAAGTGTGAATCGTAAAAATAGTGAGATGAAAAATAATAATTTATAAACTATAGTTATGAATATAACAGTTGTAATAATAATAATAATAATAATAATAATAATAATAATAATAATAATAATAATAATAATCACATTGAAATATATCATTTTTAGAGTAATTGGTTGAGGAGTAGAAAGAATTTGAAGAAAATGAGAAAGGTTTGAAGAAACGGGAAGGAACTGGAAAGAATTGGAAGAAACTAGCAGGAACTGGAAAAAACTGAAAGGAACTGGAAGAAACTGGAAAAAACTGGAAAAAACTAGAAGAAACTAGAAGAAACTGGAAGAAATTGGAAGTTAAGAGTTCAAGTCCTAAAGAACAGGCTCAAAGTATTGGTGCGTTAACAAAAATTTACACTAACACAAAGTGTTGGTGCGTTAACGAAAATTAACATTACACCAACACAAAATGTTGATGCACATCTGCTATGTACAAATACAAACCTTTGGGATACAAATAACTTTATCCATTCATTAAATTATACTCCGTACTATACTTTTGATAACACTCTTAAGGTAAATATGGTATTCAAAAGAAATATTTGCACTAAATAGCACTAAAACTTAAGTCATTTTCCTAAATAGCACTTAAACTCTTTTTCCCCCTAAATAGCACTTAATAATGTCCTTAATATCCAGTGATGACAAATATTTACTTGAATAATGACTAATGCATAATGACTAAAAGTGCTACATTGGGAAGAAAAACACATATGGTGCTATTTAGGGAAAGTCATTATGTTTTAGTGCTATTTAAGTAAATTCCTCAATTTAAAATGCATTTGACTCTAACTTCAAGCCTAAATTTTGAGCTCCACTATGTTAACAAATACTGATCCATCAATCATATTTTTTACGATCATTGTAAAAATTAAAATTCAAAAAAATAAAAATAAAAATCACCATTATAGTTGCAACCATGTCCATAAAAATAACAATCATATTCTCTACCACTACCATAATGTCTCCTTAGTGCTACACTACCATCCTCATTGCCACACCACCATTATAGTTGCAACCATGGCCATCAACATCACCACCACCACCATGACACATCCTTCTGTTGCCACATTATCGTAGAAATATGTTAGAATATAAATAACTGTTCCTGGGCCACAACCACAAGCTTGAGCTTTTGGTTGAGTTGGTTCCTTGACATGGTATCGGAGCCTCGTTGATTAAGAGGTCACGAGTTCGAAACTCATCGCCACCCAGTTTAAAAAAAATTAAGGTTTCACGTGCAAGGCTCAAAAAAGACTACGCCCCCACGTGAGGGGGCGTGTTAGAATATAAATAACTGTTCCTGGGCCACAACCACAAGCTTAAACTTTTGGTTGAGTTGGTTCCTTGACAAAATACTCATATTAAAAAATACCAAAAAATGATTAGAGATTTACCAGAAGATGCCATCATCATTCAACATCCATCAAACGAAATATCCTCTTATACAAAAATACCAAAAGATGTTTATGAGAACCATGAGAAAAAAACACACGAAAAAACTCCAAAGATAAATTACGACTATGGCTTTTTGCAAACTTCTTCCTCCCTCAATGCAGACAAAACCTCATTTATCGGTTGCCAGAAATCCCGTTAATACTAGAGAAAAAACCCTAGATCCACTAGAAAATATAATCTAACATTATCAGCCAAAATTTTGACGATGCATGGGGCTTTGCGTTCCTTTTGACACTAGGATCCATATGCAAGTGCGACGTCGCTGATGAGTGTGGTGGCATGGTAATGATTGCGGCGATCGTTGGGCATTGAATCAGGTCTCCCCTGCGATTTGATGTTTTCGACAACAATACAGGCAGTGTTTGGTGGTGATTTGCTCGCGTGAGGCCATGAAGCTTTCAGGAGGCTAGGTGTCCAGCGGTTGGATAGAGTAAAGTAATGTTCTCCTCAACTTATTTTTTTTACTTATTACTTAATTTTATTAGAACCAGATCAAAAATACTTTTAAATAAAACTATATTCAGATCAAATTAAATTAAAACTTATTCCCATAAAATTAAAACCAATCAGATGAAAATAACATAGTTCAGATTTCAAAGCCCATTTGATGCACAGAATTAAAATTAAATTCGAGGATAAAATTCTATTGAATTGTTTTGAATGTAATTGAATTTTATTGTTTGTCCCTCCAGTGCATCGTACGGCATATTTGCGGTAGCTCAGCAGCTGAGGCCTGCAACTGCAAGGTAAGCTTCAAGCGCTCAACGATTAGCTTGCCGCAAGCGATGATAGGAGGAATAGGAACGGCCGTTCGTGCGGCGGCAAGAAGATGCCCATTCGACAGCTTTCGCCCCCGCAACCCGCTTATTGCGGGCCATGCCGTCGATCGATTAGCCGCCGGCGCCGCCGCCGGCAGAGTCCTCACGCATCGTGAAAGAGACAAGTTATATCACAATTGGCCCCGCCCTTGTTCTGCGGGCGCTTTCCAATACGGTACCGCCGCGTTCCTCTACTCCGCGTGCTCCAGTACCAGCAGAAGCGAGGAAAATGGACAGGGTGAAAATGGCGGCGAGGGTGCAATAGACGGGGTTAAGAGAACCAATTTGGAATCTTCTCTCAGGAAAAGCAATTTTTCCGAAGCTTATTCCGCTATTGAACTCGCTTTGGACTCTGTTGTCAAGATATTCACACTCTCCAGCAGTCCTAACTACTTTCTCCCTTGGGTGAATAAAGTGGACCGCGAATCTACCGGCTCTGGTTTGTCTTCTTAACTTATGTGCATTTGAGGAATTGGGTTGTTGTTGTTGTATGTGCATTTAAACTCTGACCCTTTGTTTGAAAGACAATAGTGAATTGGGATAATGGGGGATGGTTTAAACAAATTGCACCCAATCGTGGCGCAAATATTATAGCCATTTCCTTACATCTCCTACAAAAACTATGGACCGTGGCATGCTCCGTCTCAAATGGTTGGTACAAGATGCATCCACCTCATATTTGAGTGTTGGTTTTGCGAGGTGTCTCCATCTTGCTAACCATTTTAGCAGCATGCTCTCCGCCGTAAGGAGCACACCATCCTACTCCGTAGATTCGGTGCATTTCACTCTAGCTATATCTTATGTTTCATTACATCAAGAGTTTGTTTGGTCATTGTTTTGTGGGGTAAAGAGCTTTAGGAATCTTACACTTGCGTTATTGTCAGGCTTTGTTATTCCTGGAAAAAGGATTCTGACAAATGCTCATGTTGTGGCCGATCATATCTTTGTACTAGTAAGAAAACACGGATCCTCAACTAAGTATAAAGCTGAAGTCCAAGCGGTTGGTCATGAATGTGACTTGGCTATTCTAGTGGTTGAAGATGAAAAATTCTGGGAGGATACAAACCCCTTGGAGCTTGGAGACATTCCATTTCTGCAAGAAGCGGTTGCTGTTATTGGTTACCCTCAAGGCAATTACATTGTGTTCGATTTAACAATAAATAGATCTTTCATTCTGGTATTACTATTAAAATTTTGTGTTGTGCTCAGGGGGAGACAATATTTCTGTCACAAAGGGTGTTGTCTCAAGGGTTGAACCTACGCAATATGTGCATGGTGCGAGTCAGCTTCTGGCAATACAAATTGATGCAGCTATTAATCCAGGAAATAGTGGAGGGCCTGCAATCATGGGTGACAAAGTTGTCGGCGTTGCTTTCCAGAACCTCTCTGGTGCAGAGAATATTGGGTATACCTTGAGACCTAGTTTCATTCTTATTTACTCCGTAACTATTTGAATATTCTTAAACCACGATCAATTTGCATTTTGTCTTTTAGAAAGAGGCAGAGGGGGATAAGATCTAGATTGATATATAACCTTCTGAAATCTACAGTAGTGCATTACTACAAATGTATATACATTCTTCTCATCTATCTAAAAATGAATGTGGTGTATGTAAATTAATGAGTATTCATTGTATTTTACTTTTTCTTGTTTGACATGTTGAGTACCAATTGCTAAATAAATTTCCTTATTTTCAGTTAAAGGTTAGAATCTAGATTTTAGATGTTTAAAAAACAAGAATCTAGATTTTAGAAACAGTTCTATTTACCATACTCTCTTCTACTCTTGACTAATTCCTTATGCATAGTTCTCAAGTTTGCGATGAACTGAAATAGTAAAACTAACTTTCATTAAATGAAAATATTTTGCATGACATTTCATGGTAAACTTGGCATATTACTACACCCCATTTTCACTGTCATTTTGGATTTTTTTATATTTCACAATACATCTTGCTTTATAAATTCAAGATGATATTTGATGTTATTTTTCCGTTTTTCTATTTATCCACCTCCACATTCAATTACTCCATTTAATGAATCTTCAGTGTGGGTAATATTGTCAAGTTATTTCTAATAGCTGATATTTCAAAATAAACTTGGCATGTTACTCTATCCCAGTAGCGTTTTGCATTTATAATAGCTGCAATTTGATGCATTGATATAAAATATTGTATTTGTAATTTCATTAATTTTGGGTGATCAATTATACCTATGACCTATGTGTTTACAGTTTGATGGGATGCATGCCTGCATGACCTATGTTTTTACAATTTTCTGATTCTTTTCCTTGGATGCTTCAGTTACATAATTCCTGTCCCCGTAATAAGACATTTTATAGCTGGAGTAGAAGAGAGCGGAAATTATGTAGGATTCTGCTCTATGGGATTGTCATGTCAACCTGTAAAAAATGTGCACCTCCGTAATTACTTCCGGATGGGTCCTGAATGTACTGGAGTACTTGTGACCAAAATCAACCCACTTTCGGATGCTTATAGGGTGTTGAAAATTGATGATATCATTCTTTCATTTGATGGTGTACCAATAGCAAATGATGGAACTAGTAAGCTGTTTTGGCCCCTACATGTTTTTCATTTCTTCATTTACATTGGCAAGTGTGTTTTAATGAAATGTTGGAGTTCCATTTTCATGTGAAAAAGTTTCAGTTCCACTCAATATATTGATATTAATCAAATGCCAATGGTATAGCTATGCGAATAATGAATTGAAAGTGAGAAGTTTTGTGGGATTGCTTTCACTGCCTTGTGATTTTTGAGTTAGCAATACGTTTTAAAATTATTTTCTTTCCATCCCACAATGAACTTCAAACTTTTCTTATTTTGAATTCCCCCAAAAAAACTCACTTTACTTTTTGTAAGGAATATGCGGCCTACAAAATATCTCTCTTCTAAACAAATTTCAGCCACAAAATTAACTTTTCAACACGTTTTTAATTTTCTTAAAGTCAAACACTAAAGTTCTTTTCTGAAGGAGGGACTATTTATTATGCATTTTTTCACGCATTTATGACTTATTTGACTACTAATGATTGTGTATTCTCTACAGTTACTTTTCGAAACAATGAGCGAATAACATTTGATCACTTAGTTTCTATGAAGAAACCAAATGAAACTGCAGAAGTCAGAGTACTTAGAAATGGTGAAGAACTCCAGTTTTGCATCAAACTTTTTCCAGTAAGTTGGCACATGGCACACATGGTGTGCATACCAGAATCAACTACAATACTTTTGACTATATGTATTTTGAAAATTACAATTAAACGTATTGTGGCTTTTAATCCTTTTGAAGTATTTATTTATGAATGTGTGATGTATTGATGTTTGATTGTTTTTTTGCAGTTGAAACCTCTCGTTCCAGTTCATCAGTTTGATAGGCTTCCCAGTTATTACATTTTTGCTGGTCTGGTCTTCACTCCTTTGACACAACCATATCTTCATGAATATGGGGACGACTGGTACAATTCTTCGCCTAGGCGACTATGTGAAAAAGCGACTTGTCGTATACTAAAATAGCGACTTGTCGTATACTAAAACACCGTAGAATACCTAGTGCTGTATCTAGTGATCTTATCGACGATGATGAAAGCCCACATGATCTCAAGTTAGCCTGCTTAAGCTGTTGATGCTTATTACGGAGTATATTCTTTTTAAACATTTTGTGATCAATCAATCAATGATCTCTTTGCCATATCACCATAGTTCTTATTTGCAAAGTTTGTTGATTCCATGAGTTTTTTATTCATTAAACAAGCTTAAAATGATAGCAATTTTATACTGCTCCCCTCCTTGAATAAGTGGCTTCATTTGATTGATATGGAGATGAATAAAAGTGATAAATTTTACTCCCTTTGTTCGAGATTTAAAGCCTGTTTTGATTTTTTTGGTCAAATCGTAATACTCTTTGATTACAAATTTAATATAGTTTAAATAAATAAATGTTACCCTCTGTCATGGAATTATTTTCTTTCTTCACTATTCTAAAATCACTTAAACTTTTTGTTTATTTGTACATTTTTATGGATTACTATTTGATAAAATTAAATATTTTTATAAATATGTTGTTTTGTAAAATTTTTGATGGAGTTTTAAGTATGTGAGTTTTATATTTTCATATATCAATTTTTAAATAAAATGAACTGAAAAAAAATCTAAAAATTTTATTTTGTGTTATGTAAAGTGAGAATAATTATGAGACAAAAGAAGTATAAAATTTTGACATATCAAAAGAAATTTTAACATGAACTCAATTTTATATTACTTTGATTTTAAACAAATATACTATTTTTCCACCATTTGTTGTCAAAAAAGTACTATAGCTTAACTAAAACAAGACAAAAGAGACTTTTATTGTGGCACGGAGGAGTATTGACTTTCCAATATTATTCAATTTTTATGGATAGAAACCTATATTATTTTTGTTGAATAATGAAATAATTGTATTACTTGAAAAATAAGGATCAATACAAGAGAGTATACATAGGAGGCAACCCCAAGATATGTGTGATTCCATATAGAAATAGAAGCTAACTAATATGTAAACACTACCATAAATATAATTAGTATTACTATTATTATTGTTTTCTAACATCCCCTCAAGTTGGACGCCGTGGAATGAGAGGAAGCTTGGAGACGAGAGTGGTGTAGTGTGGAGACGGTAGCGCCTTCGTGAGAAGATCGACAAACTGGTCAGCAGAAGGGACATAAGACACCGTCATAGTTTCAGCACTGACTTGTTCCCATACACAGTGACAATCGGTGCCAACATGCTTCATACGCTTATGGAACACATGATTCTTGGCCACAAAACAGGTGTGGATGATGCATTGGTGCATACATTCTAAACCATAGGGGTATTAGTGCTAATTATTTATTTCTCACTTTTTTTTGTTTTTTCCATTTTTTTTCTTTATTTGTTTCATTTATTAATAAAGGGGTTTTTAAAATTATTTTTATAATTTTCTTAAAATTTAAAGTTATTTTTGTTTGAAAAAATTAATATACAATGCATCTGTACGTCTCAAATTTAAAAATTTTGTTTTTTCCAAAAAAAGTAAATTTTTTTAGAGCTTCAAAAAATGAGGAATAAAATAAGAAACAAAATAATAAAAAAATAAAAATGAATATCCTTTCTGGACATCTCAATTCTAAGACTTTTTTAGGTGTGCCCGAAAATTGTTTTTTGTACAAGACTCTTTTTTGCGTATTTTAATTTTTTAATTTCGTTTTTCCATATTTTTATTTTTTATTTTGGTTTTCTTTTTGAAATTTCCAAAAAATTATTCTAAGTAACAAAAAGTGAAAATGTTTAATTTGAGATAGATATAATGTACATTAAATTTTTTATTTTTATTTTTATTTCAAAAACAAAGAATTTTAAAATTTTTAAAACATTATAAAAAATTTAAAAAGAAATTTAAAAAACATATAGGAAAAGGAAAAAGTGATAGATCATATTTTTTAAAAAGGAAAAAATACAAACAATAAACGAAAAGTAAGAAATGACCACGAGTGCCCCTATGGTTTAGACCAGAAAATAATCAAAGAAGGTGTGGGTGCAACATTTTTAACTATGAAGACTTTAGAAATAAATTTTAAAAAACATAATAGGTATTGGTGCCAATTTTCCAAATGACAAGAAGCATCGAGTTATTTGGTGAAGATAAATATCCACGTCCTCTTTAGAAACACATTTCCAAACGTGGCCTAAGGTTAGAGGGGCAGGCTAATAAATGCTCCGCATTTGGTAGGAGCTTTCTATTGCAACACGGGAATGGTGGTGGGACTGGAACAAGTGCACGCGCGCGCGAGTGGGGGGAGGGAGGGAGTAGATTTAACGCGGGTGGAAAAAAGGTGTTTGGGTCTCTGTCTGCGAGTGAATGGCTTTTATTCGCTTCCCTTTTCTCCTCCCCTTTCGTGCCTCTCTCTCTCCTCCCTCCGTTATTTGTGTGGAGAGAGATTGGAGAAAAGAGAGAACGCTACTTTTCTTCAATCTCCATTTTTTCTCTTGTAATCCTTCCGAGAGTGATTTGATTTGATCTTTTGTTTTTGTTAATTCTGTTTTCGAATCTCTGCCGGCGGTGCTGCATTCTGATTGCGATCGGAGCTTGGAGGGTGACCGGCGGCGGTGGAGAATTGGAGGGGATTCCGGCGATACGGCGGTGCTGCTGATGGAGGCATCCACGCGCTCTGTTCCTCGCCGTCGTGATCAATTTCTTCGAAAGACTGGATTTTGAAGCCGCCGGCGGAATTTCAGCTCCCGGGCGCCCGTCACCGAAGGTTTGAGCATGTTCTCTTTAAATTACGGGAGGATCGGAAATGGGTTCCATGATACTGTTCTGTCCGTGCTTTTCTTACTCACTGATGAACGAAAAACATTGCGGTGGGGAAAAAAAAGTTAACTTTGAGTTTTACTGCCTGGATATTTTTGAACAATTTGATTTTCAATGACAAAAAGTTAGTCTATCTCTATATCTATCTCTATCCATCGAATGTAGTCCCTTTCTTTTGAATAATTTGGTTTTCAAAGAAAACTTCCATATAAGCAATAATGGCTCCTAATGTACTAAATATTAAAATCAAGAACTTACACAATTTTCTAGTTTGAGACCAACTCAATGGGAAACGATTAAAGACTTGCCATAACAGGTTGGCCTGTAGTCATCAAGCGTTCTGGCTAAAAAAATCCCTTCTTTTAAAAAAAAGTTTTACAATTTATTATTGGGACATAAGTTTAATCATTCTGTTCCCTTGTTGAATTGAATATCAGCAATGTTCTTCAGTTTTTGGGTTTAAGTTTTTGTTCAGTTCTTGCTTGTAGGAAGGTAAGCGTTTTGGTTATGGAGATGGTAAATGTTTATTACTCTGATATTAAGAAAGTCAGTTTTGAGCACATTACTAAATTTAATTAATTAATGCTACAATTACTACCAGAATTACAGATATGTTAGATGTTACTGTTTCAGATTCACCCTGGCAAATGAATTTGAGATCAATGGAGACAATAGAGTCTGGGCACTATCCTGTACGGGATGGTGAACCAGATTGTTCATATTACATCCGAACTGGTCTGTGTAGATTTGGAGCCTCATGCCGATTTAATCATCCAGCTAATAGGAAATTGGTAAGAGCAATGTTTTATTTCCATATAAGTATAAAAAATATATGGTCTATACGAGAAGGGTACCCACGATAAGTCAATTTTTGTTTGATAAACACATAACTTTGTAATGATTGAGAGGGGCCATACAGACATTGCTCGAAATATATTATTGTATTTTTGTTTATTGTTTCATTATGCATTGGGAATTTATAGACTTAGAAAGTCCATACTGTAGGCAATTGCCACTGCAAGGATGAGAGGAGAGTATCCAGAAAGAGTTGGGCAGCCCGAATGCCAGGTAAGACAGCCAAAATCATGACACATTGTTAAGTAGCATATAATCAGAAAAAATTTGACACAAACCTGAAAACTCAAACCAGCCATCATTGGTTGCAGTTGCCTTAATGTATGTCTATTGGGTGTTCATGACGCTTTTTAAAGTACATGATGAATATGCGGTCAATTTCTCTTATCCATTGAGGAACTCTTTTGCACTTCATCTTCTGGTTGTGTCTAAATGATTTATAAGTAGATAAATTTTCCATGAGAGTTTATGCTGTACAACTTTGTCTATGATGTAAATCATGGATATACAGATATTCTGATGCCAAAAAGTGCATGTGATGTTGCCTCCAAATTGACCACAAACTAGGTTATGTGTTTGTACGTGTTACCAGTGCCTACACATCAATGGGCTTTTTAAAATTTATTACACTTGATTTGCAAGTGAACTAGTTTGAAATTTTGATCAGTACTATTTGAAGACGGGAATTTGCAAGTTTGGAGCCACATGCAAGTTTCATCATCCTAGAGATAAGGCTGGGGTTGCTGGAAGAGTTGCTTTAAATGCCTCGGGGTATCCACTTCGTCCGGTATGGCCTTTTATTTTCTCCTCCATATACATTATGTCTTCAATTGACATAAAGTCTATTTTTTTTATAATGTTAGAATGCGGGTTCTCTCTGTTTTAGTTTTTAAGTAATGGTTAATTTGTCCAAAAAAATTAATGCTGCACGGAAGATGGACTATTTGCAAAAAAATTCATTTGCATTTCAATTTCTCTATTAAAGTATGTCTCAGCATACCCTGTTCGAACTCACAATCTCACTATTTTCTGATGTTTGCCGCTAATCATTAGAACTCCCATACAGTTGATCAAAATCTCAGTTTTTTCTGAATTCACATGTTGAGGGATTTTAAATGAAAGATGATATATCTATTGGTCAATAAGATACCATCATCCTTTTGAAGGATGCCATGTTTTACACAATGTCTTTATAATAGTTCTTTTTTTTCATTCTCCCAGGATGAGACTGAATGCCCCTACTATATGAGAACTGGTCAATGCAAGTTTGGGAGCACTTGTAAATTCCATCATCCTCAACCATCTAATATGATGGTATCTCTTCGTGGTTCTCCTGTTTATCCTCCTGTCCATTCCCCAACTACTCCCAGTCAGATATCATATCCCTTTTCAAGAGCTTCTTTTATTACCAATCCACGATGGCAAGGTCCTTCAAGTTACACTCCGGTGATTGTGCCTCAAGGAGTAGTATCAGTACCAGGATTTGCTTACAGTGTGAGCTTCTATAGTTCTATATCATTGCATTTTTCTAAATAAAGGATCTGTGTGTGCTTTGCTTAAAGCCTTGGTCATTTGCTGATTGAATATGTTTATTTCTGACTTTCTGTTCGTATTGCTCAGACTAAAAAATGGGTATGAGATGCTAACTCCTAACCACATTTAGGAGTAGTTTACAACATTATAAAATAAGGGATAAGAGAGGGACGGACAGCCACAAACACCCGTTACTGTACAATGTCTGGGGATGTGAGGTTGGGGTGACAGGTGGGGTGAGAGTTGGGTGACTTTAGCATTTTCCATACCAAGTACTACCTCCGTCTCCAAGAATTGGTCCCTTGTCCCTTTTCATCAGGGTGCAACTTTTTAATTTAGTGTGGACCAACTATTGAAAATCATCAGTGGTAATTCTTTTGGGTAGCTGTTTACCCACTATTGTGGGATTTTGCCAACACGGCCCACCTATAGTTTTTGTTATCTAGCTACATCCTAAGTTCATTTGTTGGTACACTTTTTCATTCTATTCAAAAACCCATCAAGTATGATGAAAACTTGTTTCTTTTGTTCAAATAGTACCCTTTTGGCACGAAATTTTGTTTTCAAATTGGGCTCTCTCTCTCTCTCTCTCAGGATGGAGGGGGTAGTATGCTTATTGGATACCAAATCAAACAACTGGGCATAATTTGATAGATATGGACATTGGCTATATAGAGAAGTGAAAGAAAATAGGACCGTACTGGTTTGAAAAAGGGTGGAGAAAATCCTTCAATGCGCACAAATGTTCTTTCCGGGATATTTACACTATGTTTGGTTCAAGGAATTTGAAAGGAAAAGAAAAGAAAATGGTTTTCCCTCAGTTTCCTCGCCAAGATGGGAGGAATTTGGTTTTCCCTCCTCTTAGTACATTTTGCTTTCTCATTTTCTTTTCCTTCCACTTTTCTTTTCTTTTTCTCTCTAACCAAACAAGAAAAATGTTTTCCTTCTCATTTTCTTTTCCTTTCTATCTCAAATTCCTTGAACCAAACATAGCGTTAATGTTATGGATTTTGGTGAATTTTATTGGCTGACATAAATTTGTTTAAAGCTTGTTACTTTGACTTGAAATAAATCAAACCAATCTAAACATACCCATCATGCCTCCCACAGAAGAATCTTGGAGGTTAATATGTACTGACCTTACCTCTACCGCTTAGGGAAAAGTAGGATGGTTTTGGAGTATTATTTTTTTGAAGATTTAGGTATTTTTTTTAGCAGTAAAAGAGACATGTAAAGGTGAAAACTTTAGTGTCAACAGTGCGGCTGTGTGGGTTGGGCAGGAAAAAGCAGAATTACTTTAGACTTTAACTGGATTCATGAAAACATTACTGGAACATTCTAGGCTCTGATACTTATTTAGGACCTATTTTCAGGGACAACTTGGTTCAGTTTCATCCACAGAGAGCCAACAAGTGACAGCAGGAAGCAGTCAGGGTTATGAGTTGTCTCGTTCCAGTGAGGTAGCTACCATGGGATCTCATGGGATGAATCCTTCTTATCGTGGTGGTACATTACCTATGGGATATTATACATTGCAGCAGAGAGAGAGTGTCTTCCCTGAACGACCCGGTCAACCAGAATGCCAATTTTACATGAAGACAGGAGACTGTAAGTTTGGTGCTGTTTGTAAATTCCATCATCCAAAGGAAAGACTCATTCCTCCTCCCAATTCTTTACTGAGTCCAATTGGGCTTCCTTTACGCACAGTGAGTTCTTTATTCTTGTTTCTGCGGTTTCTTTGTTAAAATTTTTTGTGGCTAGATTCCGTTGACACCCATTTTGTGTGTCAACCGATGACACCGGCTTGAATTGAAGCATCTATGGTGCTCCGTTCGTAAAATTGATGACTCCTAGCCCCTTACCCCCCGTCAAACCCCCCCACCCCGGCCTGGTCCGAGCCCACCACCCCACCCCTTCAATTTCATGCCCAAAATTTTGTTTACTTTGGGGTCAAAACATTTGAACCCAAAGTCAACAAAATTTTGGGGGATGAAAATGAAGGGGTTGGGTGGTGGGTTCGGGCCGGAGTAGGGGGGTTGACGGGAGATTAGGGGCTAGGAATCATCAATTTTACGAACGGAGCTACATAGGTGCCCCAAAGCTTCAGTGGCACTGTAGTGTCAACCGGGGCAAGTGTCAACGGGCCCCATCCGTTTTTTGTTCAAACTATAAAAAAATCACATTGATTTCTTTATATCGGTGATTGTAGGGAGAACCTTTATGTACATTCTATTCCCGTTATGGGATCTGCAAGTTTGGCCCAAGTTGCAAGTTTGATCACCCCATGGGAGTTTTCGCGTATAGTCTCTCCCCATCATCATCTGCAACTAACGCTCCTCCTTCTTTCCGGCATTTCTTGGGTTCCCCCTCATCAGGAACCGGTGCCTTGGCTCTATCCTCAGAAATGCTTGCTGACGCAAGCTCCACAAAGCCCAGGTGACTGTCATTCTCAAAAATGTCACTTGGAGGGTAATGATGACATTGGTCACAGAAGGATGATTTTCCTCCGGGTTATGCCAATCAGTATCTATGCATTTAAACATTCCTTAGAATTAATAACAGTTTGCCTGTAAATTCATTTCCACTGTTGGAGATGTACAGAACTCTACTAGTTAATAATGCATTTGAATGATGTTGCTGTTGACTCTAAGGTTCCCTTTGGTGCCTGCCCTTAATAAATCTCTGCATATGTTATTGCTCTTGTATTGGGTTGTCCTTTTGATACATGGCTTATAAGATCATGCCCCCGTTTGGCAACAGCTTCAGTGTTTAGCTTCTTCAAAGGGAATCTGCATCATTAACAAATAATCCAAAATGGTATCTGAAAGCGTTGTTCCCAAACGAGGTCTTTGTTTTGTTTTCTTTTCTTTCATCTTTTGGAAGGTAGATATCTCTTTGCAGGACTAATCGGGCGAGTGGTTCGGGTGATTAATGCTGTCAAAAGAGAAGATTGGACTCTGATTCCATGTTTATGGGGACACTGAAGATTCTGCAGTCTAGGAGTCTCACTGCTGCAAAAGATCAAATGGCCTAATTGTGCATAGGTAATTTTAATGTTGAAATTTGCTAGTCTTATTGGCTTTGTTGGTAGTCTATGTTTGGTAGCAACAAAACATTAATGCTGAAATTTGCTAGTCTTAACAAGACTTGTGGTTTTGACTTCAACTCCTCAAGGTACTCTTGTTTTCTTAAAATGGTTATAAAATATGCTCACAGAGTGCTTTTCTCAACACTTCTTTGGCATTAGAGCTTGTTTTCTTCAAATTAATTTTATTACTTATAGTTATTGAAATCGGATCATATCAGATCAAACAGCTTTAAATATAAATACAATCTGACCAGATCAGACCTTAATATAACATCTATTCAGATAAGATGAAGAGAAGAGGCTCTTATTCGTATTCTTGTCTAGTTACATGACTCCATTATTCCAATACCAATTTCTAGTCAATTTCATATAGCTTTATACTCCTATTGTCCCAAAAAGTTACTCAGTTTGACATGTTAAAATTATAAAGTGTATGTTTGAAATTTGTTTAGCTGAGATAGAAATCTTGTTAGCCACATATGGAGTGTTTATTACCCCATCGTCCCGTTAAAATATACTCCGTATTTTTTTTCATTTTTTTGTTGGTTCCTAAAGAAGCTTTGCTTTTATTATATTGTATTTGGTTCAAAGAATTTGGTAGGAAATGAAAAAATAATAATAGTTTTTCTAATTTTTTTCACCAAAATATAAATTATTAGGTCCTTTACTATATTTTGTCTTCTCATTTTCTTTTCATTGTAATTTTCTTTTCTTACCTAATTAAACATTAAAAAATAATTTTCTTCTCAATTTTCTTTTCTTTTTTTTTTCCAAATTCTTTGAACTAGACATAGGGAAAGGAGTGTACTCCATATTATTTTCAACCTATTTTCCGGTTGAGTTTAATATTTTTCCAATTAAGCTTAATTACCAACGGAGTACTTTCTACAGGTCCCCCACTCTACAAACAATTTGGTGTCTTTCTACTTGATGACAAACTTCAATAGTTGCCACCTGCTACCAAATTTTTCGTGGCCGTTTTTTTCTTCTTTAATGGCCTGCTTAAGAACTTTAATTCGAATTTTAAGTTTAGTTTTGACCCAAATTTAATGTAGGTGAATTTAAAATGATTGAATTTCTAACAAAGTTCAATTATAACTTGATACAATCTCTCCTTGTAATTTAAATTCGAATAAATGTTTTACTCCGGTAATTTCTAAATGCTACCTTGGTCAAAATTGTTCATAAGTGGTTTTTTATTTAGAAGTCAGTTGAGGACGTATTTCTATGTACTTATAAATTGCTTATAAGATAGATAAAATAAGTAAGTCTTAGCTACTTATTTTTAAGCCGATTTTTTTTTGTTTCTCTGTTTTGACTAGATTATTTACAAAATTGTCCATCACCATTTATGAATTTTCAAATGACTTATCTATCATTTACTCCCTCCGTCCCAAATTATTTACCACATTTGTATTCCCAAATTATTTACCACATTTCCATCATCTCCGATGGAGCCAAAATTTCACCATTTTTTGGCTTTGGGGTGTGATGGAATAAATCAAAATGGATCTCTAAACTATCCGTGCTTCTTTAATTAATGAAGTAACAGTTAGTCAAGCAATGCAATTTTCGACGTTGAGCCGGGGGTCTCTTTGGAAACAGCCTCTCTACTTTCAAGTAGGAGCAAGGTCTGCGTACACACACCCTCCCCAGACCCTACTCTTGTGGGATTTAACTGGGTTGTTGTTGTTGTTGTTGTTGTTGTTGTATTCCCGAGGTAAAATATCAAGTTTTTTCAATTTATTTTATTTACATATTGGTATAGAAATAAAAAATAAAATTTACATATAAAAAAACTACATGAAAAGTTCTTCGAAATAAGAGGTGTCAAAAATATTTCATTTTATCAAATAACCAATGAAAACGTCAAAATAAACAAAAGTTCCTACGACTGTTGAAAAAGCAAACATTGTGAATATTTAGGGACCGAGGGAGTACATCATTTTATTTCCACGAAAAAATATTTAACTTATAAACCGCTTAAAGTTATAAAAAAAATATTTATCAATAATAAGCCAATAAGCAATAGCACTAGAAAAACACTCATTATTTCAGAAGTATCTTAAACTTTTTTATATGGTTAGGGGGATAGAAACTAATATCAATATCTGTGAATATTGGATAGACATTTACCGATACGGAACAATATCAATATCTGTGAATATTTATAATATTTATAAAAAAAGTGGGGGTCAAAATGGGGTTATAAATATAGAGTCAAAATAATTTTATTTTGCAGACTGAACGGTAGACATGACACCTTAACCTAGGGTTTTTTTTTGTTTGACGGGAAGTTTTGCAAGTTTTGCAGACTGAACGGTAGACATAACCTAGGATATCCTTTTTATTGGATAGACATTTACCGATACGGAACAATATCAATATCTGTGAATATTTATAATATTTATAAAAAAAGTGGGGGTCAAAAATGGGGTTATAAATATAGAGTCAAAATAATTTTTTTCAAAATTTATAACTATCCAAATTTTACCCTTGTTCAAAAGTAGGCTTTTCCCTTACTCATTTTGGTATCAGTTTTCTTGACATTGGAAACTAAGGATAAGTAGTGGATAACCTATAACTTGGGCTTCAATTAGTACTTCTAAGTTCCATGTGTTGTTCAAAAAATTCATAACTTTTTAAAATAAAGTTATATTTTTTTAAATTTAAAGTTGTATTCAAAACAAATTTTAAGTATCACTTCTAAGAAGTACTTTTAAAGTGAATAGTGTTGTCCAATTTAGTTTGACCCAAATTCAAACCCAAGAAGATGAGAATCATGAGAGTGAGACCCCTCAAAACCCCCTCTATAATCAAACTACTTGTTCACACACTTGAATCTTGATCAATTGAATGCCATTAAAAACAGCCCCCAAGTCTCCAACTGCACCCCACACCCACCTTATACCCATTTAAAAAAAAAATCCAACTTTCTAACAAAAAAAGAATTAAATATTTTTTTCTTATTAAACTTAAATCATGTATTCTCCTTTTTATATAACCAAAATATATATATATATATTTTCGTTTTTATAATAATTTTCTTAAATTTTATTAAAAATCAAACACACAAGATTTTTTTATGAAAAGGATTATGTGACATAAAAATGGCAACTTTGCAACCACTTTATTAAAATAAAAAAAATAGTCCCCATTTCCGTACTCACATTCCCAAGATTTGTTGGCTTAAAGGACAAACAAACACACCGCAGAACTGAAAAAAAAAGAAAGAGGAAAAGGAAGCAAAAATGTCTCCTACAAATCCCAGTAGGGTTCCCTCCTTCTTCTTCTTCTTCTTCCTCTTCCTTCTTCTCATTCCGCCATTCATTACCTCCCACGAAACCACACCGTTCCAGGTGAGCCAACTCGCCGCAGATCCGACCGATTTCTGCCGATTCTGCTTCTGACATTTTGTTTGCTTTTGTTTTTCCTTCAGGCGAATGCGTCTGCGGCAGAGGCGGAGCGCGAGGAGCTGGTGCCGCTGATCGGGAAGGCGGAGACGGCGGTGGAGCTGAACGAGACGCGGCGGAAGCTGAACAGCTTCCGGATTTGCGCGCTGTGCACCTGCTGCGCCGCCGGGAAGGGCTACTGCTTGCCGTCCCCCTGCTGCTATGCCATCAATTGCAACATACCAAACAGGCCCTTCGGTTTCTGCTCCTTCACTCCCAAGACCTGTAATTGCCTTGGCTGCCATCTCTAATTACGTTCCATGTTTTTTTATTTAAATTGTTTTTTTAAATTAATATTATTTCTCCCTGCTTAATTTAGTTCAAAAAAAATGAAATTAATGTAGTTTGTAGGAATATCTTAAGGAATTTTTTTGGCTTGCAAAAATGTGTACTTTAATCTGCGATATGGGGTAAATTTGATAGTGCACTAGGACTATTACTCTTCACATGGTAAATTTATGGTTCCTTGGCCCACTCTTTTTTTCATGGATTGGCTATAGGTATTGTAGCCCATCGACGAATGAAGGGAAGAACCTAAAAGGTTTAGGAGAGAGTTAGGTGACAAGAATAGTTAATTTTTTGAACAGAAGACTTTAGAAGTCCCGATTAGAGCTTGTGTTATAGGATGACATTGATTTCTAATGTCAAAGGAACCAAGCTGTAAGTTAATAAGGGTAATATTAAAAAATACTTCTGAACAAGGGTAAAATTTGGATCGTTATAGAATTACACTGTTCTCTCGGACGCCAAAATAAGTTTTACCTCTTGAATCCCTCGCACCTTGTTCCACAACTACGAGGGGTTGTTTAAGGGTATGCGCCACTTGGGGCGCAACAAAGTAGCGTAGGATTTTGGTGTTATAATATGACATTCAAAATTGTCGTTGTGATAGCTTAAAGAATTTGAATCAGGCCCGCCCATAAGCAAGTGCATTAGGTTCACTTGCACAGGGCCTCCAAAATATAAGGGCCCATTTTTAATTTTAACTTTAGCCCAATACTAGATTTGTTTTATTACTCAAGGCCATTAAGTAATACTCCGTAACAAAGAAGTACTCCGTTTTCAGTTTTCCGCCTCATCGGTTCCTCCGTGGCTCTCCCTCTTTCATTTTTCCGCCTCATCAGTGTTAAACATCTAGTGTGACTCCTCAATTCCTTCTTCTCTGGAGTGGTGAGTTCTTGATTTTTATGATTTAATGTTTTTTCTATTTCAATTTATTTTTTTCAATGGCACTTCTCAATCGCATGAAGTACACTTTTAAATTTTTATTCTTTTTTTTGTCAATGATCAACCATTAATTACTTCAATTGGTTTTCCTTACAACTCTTTTTAATCTATATTGATCTGTTTCATTGTTTTACAGTTTCTAAAAATTTATTTTTGAAAGAATATGTTTTCCTTGAAATGAACAAAGAAAAAAGATAAGAAACTACAATTTCAATTTTAAATTACTCGGTATTTTTTTAGGAGTACACTATTTTTATGCATTAAAAACTATTTTTTTTTGCCTTTTTTTAGTTTTTACTTTGTAGACATTACAGTTTCATTTGTAAACAGAAATGTTAGTACATCTTGTTCATTTTGGCTAATGATATGTTAACAATATATTAAGTTTATGAATTTTGTAAATTCTTTGTTTGTTAGCATTTCTAATTTGTAAATGGGTTTGAACTTAAAGCCAAATCAAAATATCTCAATTGTGTTTTTTTGCACCAATATTTTAATTTAGCATTGTTTGAAAACTTATCTAAGTGTGTGAAATTGATTTGATAGGTGATTTTTGCATCGTAAATGATTCAATCTTTCGTTGAATTGCTTCTTTTTATCTCAAGGCCATAAGTTACTCAGTTGTACAGGGCCTTCTAAAATGATTGGGCGGGCCTGATTTGAATTTACACTCTTCATATTTTCTACCTTTGTCAGCTACGCAACACTCCACGAACAAAATTTTCCAAAGTTTGGAGGGTTTGAGGGGAGAGAGGCCCACACACGGTTTGGTGTAAACGTATTTAATAACTCCATCTCCATATGTTGGACTATTGTAAAGGGTGGGAAAGGGACTTGCTTATCTTGACTAGCTAGTCCGCAATAAATGGATTAAATTATGCCGGGTCGGGTTGAATCTCTTGGGGAGAATGAAAGTATGAAACTCATTAGGCCCATTCACAACATCTTTTTTTAATATAAACTTAACATCTTTTTTTAATTTTAATTTGCTTATTTATTTATTTATTTTTTCAATCTCAAATGCTATAGTTTCATATTAATATCTATATTTGAATATGTGTATGTATTTTCTCAGAGTATAAAAATATGTAGCTCCTCCGTTTCATTTTTTTGTTTTACGGTTTATAAATTTTGGTCAAAATTATTTTTAGTTTAATGCACAATTGAAAAATAAAATTTATATTTAACAAACTAAAAAAATCTATAATACAAGTGATGGAAAGATTATGTTATTGCAGCTGAGTTCTTTTGACAACAAGAGTTGTTGTCATAATCTGACAATTGCACCTACGGTACTCTGATAAAAAATTGATGGTTTCTATCTCATAACTCTCACGTGAAATTTGATCAAAATTTATAATTTTGTACTAAGAAAAGTTAAAGATATAGGAGTATAATAAATTTGAACGAAAATATTCAGTTATATGTATGTTGTGATGTCTCTCTTGTGTTTCTATTTTCTACATTACCTCAACTTGTGTTTCTATTTTTTTCATAGATAGACATATTTAGACAGCAATAAATAGAAAAGGGTTGCGGTCAATGTAGTCCACAAGTGACCCAACAATAATAGAGGAGGTAGGTTAAGGCAATGAAGTCAAATGCTTTCTCCACCCCAAAAAAAAACATTCTTTATAGAGTAAATTCCATAAAAGGTCCCCAGTTATAGGTCGTTTTACATATTTAGTCCATACATATCAAATATTACTAATTTGGTCCCCAATTATTATATTTATTTCTACGAATGGTCCTTTGTTAACATTTTCATTAAAACGTGGATAAAATTATAAATTCACACTCCTTTATCTCCTCAATTAAGCATTCTCCTCCCTTGTACTCCTTTCTCAAACCCGTCGCTGCGTTTCTAGCTTTGAATCCTAAACCAAAATCATCACTCTTCTCTCAATTGTTTATCTAACTGGAGGAACGATCATTTAAATTTTGGGTTTAAGAGCTTCAAACTCAGCGACGAGTTTGAGAAAGAGTATGGGAAGATGAAGAAAGCTTAATTGAGGAGAGAGAAGTATGAATATACAATTTTATCCACGTTCTTAACGGAAATGTTAACAAAGGACCATTCGTGGAAATAAATATAATAATTGGGGACTAAATTAGTAATATTTGATATGTAAGGACTAAATATGTAAAACGACCTATAACTGGGGACCTTTTATATAATTTACTCTTCTTTATAACTTGATTTTTTAGTCTAATTTTATAAACTGTGATGGCAAATTACAAAAATGTATATGCAATTTAATAAAGTTTGATTAATTTTAAAATGTAATTTTAATATAACATATTTTTATTACAGAGTATGTATTTATTAAAATGATACAGAGTGCTCCCTGTGTCCTAAAATTAACTTCTCAATTTAACTTTCGTGATCAAATTTTTTGAACTTTGACTGCATATTATAAAAAAACACATTGAACTTTCTTATAAATTTAATACCAATAGATTCATTTTGAAATATATTATTTTTATAATATATTTTAATACATAAATAGAGATATTAATGATCAAAATGTTGCATTTGAGATCGTGAAAAGTCAAATGTAAAAATAATATTAAGACGAAGGGAGTATTTATTAACGGTCGAAATGTGTGGTAATTTAACCAAAAAATTAAATTATAATGAATTATTTGTGACAAAGTAGTCATCAGTGGTGAATATGCCTTCTCTCTTTTTTGTGTGTTAAGAACTGTTAGACATGTTTAGCTAACGTTTTAATTCATGTTATAAGAACTATAGAAACCAGTCTATACACATTTCAATTTTTACTCTCAATTTCAGCTTTTAGACTTCTAAATTTAGTTCAAATAGAGCTACATCGAGTTTTCAAACTCCATATTTCAAAATTCATATTAATTGCCAAACTCGAGAATTAAATTTATAAAATTAAGGCATAAAAAAGAAGAAGAAATCACACTAAATAGAATTAAAACATAGAGAAAGTACCAAAATATGGTAATGTGACACTGTATATATACATTTTACGTAATTTTATATACATGGTCATGATTGATAATGTAAATACATTTTAACTCTTATTTCGAGAATAAAAATATGAAACTCATATTTTATTATATTTTCAATGTTTTATTCCTATTTTAGTCTTTTTCCCAGAAAAGAGATTAATTTTCAACCATAAATTCATTCTTAACAATGCAATATATGGATGGCCATTGTCTTGGGATAGCAACGTTCAACAATCCATGTGCTCTCACAAAGGACAACAGGTGGGAATCTCTTTCATTTCTTGTGCATCTTTTAAAAAACTTTTATGGTATGTCTGGGAATATGGATTTGGATTCAAATTTGAATTTGACTCAAATTTCATGTTTGGGAAACTTAAAAATTTTGAATTTGGATTTGAGTCAAATTCTTCTCATTCATAACAAAGCTTAATTTAAAATCCATGCACCTCCCCTTATCATTTGAAATTTAAGATTTCAAATTTTGGTATTGAAATGCATGAATTGAAATGAAATGTTAGTTGCCAAACACTATCTTATTTCATTTTAAATTTTTAAAATATCCCTAAAACAACTTCTATCGGTAATAAGTGAGAAATGAGATAAATTTTAGACATTATATATATATATATATATATATATATATATATATATATATATATATATATATATATATATATATATATATATATATATATGGGTTGTTGTTTTGTATGATGCACAAAAATAAAACAAGAGATTTTGGAAGGGAAAAAGTAGATAATTATTTATTTAAATAAGTTATATCTTCTGTTTTTTGATCCTCTATATAAACAACAAATCAATTTTGTTTATAGAAATTTCACTTAATTTTATAACTAATTCAATTAAAAGCTATGAGCAGACCAAAATAGTGTATCTCATTTGTACACCAGAGAAACATAGACACTGCATCTGTGGATCACATACACTATGTGTGTGTGTGTCTGAGTTGCTCTGATGTAAAAATTGTGTACACCATGTTAGTGTATTCTAGCACGACCCTTAATGATATTGTTATATATTTCTTCCATTCCCTTATAACAAAGTATTGTGACTCTTGGAGTCTAAAATGGATTCCAGAAAGGCAGAAACACTTTGGCTTATAAATTGTGACTTTTGAAGACTAAAATGCGTTCTAGAAATACTTTAAGCAAAGCTAAAAGGGCAATTTACCTAAACAGGACTAAAACATAAATGATTTTCTCAATATAGAACCACATGTTTTTATTTCCCAATATAGGACCATTACTCATTATCTATTAGTCATTATTCAACTAAATGTTCAGCATCACTTGGACATTATTTTTGTCACTAGTCATTATTAAGTGCTATTTAGAGAATAAAAAAGTTTAAGTCTTACATTGGGAAATGACTTTTGTTTTAGTCCTATTCAATGCAAATTTCACAAACTAAAACTATTTACTTTCTATTTCTACTTAAAATTTTTACTTTTTTTATCAACCTTTCACACTACCAAATATTCTCTTAGTAATATTGAATCCCTAACAATAATTAAAATTGATATACGAGGATAATTAATAATTGTTGTGAACTCGATACTTTATTCATCATATACGGGGGTATTTATATATACACGGGAAGAGGTATAGTCTAGGTCAATAAGGAAACAATATATTCTAAATAGAATGAGAAATATATCTGCCATATTTAACACTCCCCCTCAGATATATCATCATGCGTTATACACCAACAACATTATGCTACTGGATAATGTTGGCTAGGTTCTTCAGGACCTATATTAACTGATACTGCAGGATCAGTTATGCTGCCTCATTAAAAACCTTACTAAGAAAACCCAATGGGACAAAACTTAGTTAAGGGAAAAATAGTACAGCGTGTATAATATTTTCCCTAAAATTAAACTCCCCCTCAAACTAATTTATCTCTTTCAGTCTGCGAAGTCCAATCTTCTTTATGAGTTGCTCGAAACTGTGTCTTGGTAGAGATTTGGTGAATAAGTCTGCCAAATTTTCGCTTGATTTAACTTGAAGAACATTGATCTCTCCTTCTTTCTGCAGATCAGATGTTGAGAAAAACTTTGGTGAGATGTGTTTCGTTCTGTCTCCCTTGATATAACCTTCCTTGATCTGAGCTATGCATGCTGCATTGTCTTCATATATAATTGTAGGATTCTTCTTGATTTCTTCCAAACCGCATGCTCCTTGTATATGATCAATCATCGATCTCAACCAAACGCACTCTCGACCAGCTTCATAAAGTGCTACCAATTCAGCTTGATTTGATGATGTTGCTGTTAGAGTTTGCTTTGTTGACTTCCAGGAAAT
>OOIL02004591.1:1935589-1945655 GCA_900332095.2 Cuscuta campestris | reverse complement strand
TCGGAACAGTGCAAGTTCGCATGTTTGATGGCGTGGTGAGAACATTAACTGGAGTGAAACATGTACCGGGTCTAAAATGAAATTTGACTTCATTGGGGGCTTTAGATTCAGAAGGCTGCCGAATTTTTGCTCAAGGTGGAGTGTTAAAAATTTCTAGGGGAGCAATGGTGGTAGCAAAAGGAGTTTTGTCAAAGGGCTTGTATAAACTTGTTGAAAAAGATTTGACACGGAAGTTGTCAGAAGGAAAAATAACAAGTGCAACGAGCGGAGCATTTGCATGGAAGAAGCGGGTGACATTTAAAGTTTCTCCAGCTGGTGGAAGATGTGACCTCACCGGAACGAGCGAGGTGGAGCCGGACCAAGTTTTATTATTTAATCAAGGTGGAGTTTGTTGAGATATTTTTGATTAAATAATTGAAACAAAAAAAAGAATAAATAAAAAGGGAAAAAAATGAGATGCTGCTGGGTGGAAACTACCAAGAAATGAGCTGCAATGATGGATAGCCCTTTTTTGGAGTTTTGTTGTCTTTCTCTTGGAGTTGTCACCTAATATTCCCACTATTATGGTTTTTGGCTATTTAATAGCCATGGAACAACACGGAAGAGAGTGGGAGAAAAAAAAGAGAGGAAGGTTAAAGAGAGACATTTTACACAAGATATCACCAACATTGTGTGAGTGAGTGTAGGAAGTAACTGGTTTTTTAGTTACTCGGAAAATACATCCGGGTGTAGGGTGTGAAAAGTCTGTTTATAAGTGTCTGGTATTTAGCACTTGTAAATAGGGAGAGTTTTTTGTGTATCGTTCTGAAATAGTGAAGATATAATTTTTCTCTCATATATATTCTTCTTGTGTTTGTTTTCTCATTTTTCTGGTTTTCTCAATATTTTTTGGTATCTTACGCGCTTAAAATCCCAACAAAAAAACAACACAACTTACTTTCAAAAATAATACCAGACGAATAAAAAATGTGAAGAAAAATAATAGAGTATCACAAACAATACAATATTACGAAAATTGATGGATTTTTTTTTTACCCAGTGCAAGGGGGAGCCATACTACTTTCGTTACACGCCGTGGTACCATTTTCGCCCGCTTTATAAGTCCTCCTGCACCGAAAATAATAACGAAGAAATGTTTCTAGGTAAGAGTAATATGTTAAGTTGTTCAAAATTAAATATGTATCAATAAATAAAAAAAAACTAAACAACATTTAAATAAAGAACATGAATTTATTAAAATAAAAAAAAAGTAACCTGTGGACGTTTGATCTCCTTCCACGTGCTGTAATCTGATGATGCACCTCAGATTTTGCAGTGTCAAGTGCTGGCTGTGATATCTCTAGCCCTTCTCTCTTCAATATGCTCACATAACTAATTATATAATTTAATCAATCCATAAACTGAACCATTGTTAGCCAAAACTCAAAATTAGATATTTTTAGGGCACGCTTTAATTCGTCTTCGAAAAATTTTATGGGACAGAAGAAAGTATAAAAATGGCAAGAAAATCGGACATACTTTTTAGGATTGAAGTTTTGGACTCCGAGGTCTTCGTCCCACAGGAAAATGTAGTTGTATTCTGCAACTATATCTGGATGTAAAAACCGCTTTGCGAACCACCTAAATACATAGTTTTTCCCATCCCAATAGAGGGTGTTGTTTATTTAGAGCATCACAAACAAACAATACAACAAATATATATATATACATAGAGGCTAGAATGTAATGGAATTAATTGAATGATCAAAAAAAGGAAAAAGAGGAGAAATATTGAACCATTTAGTTTGGTTGAGAGCTGAAATGTGAATCACATCATTGCTCCATTTAAAATCCTTCCATTCATCAACAATGCCATCATAATGGAATAGCATTACTGTGAAATTACATGACAGGAACTGCATTTCGATGTCAACAAATTAGTGTCATAAATATAGAATATAATATTAATTACATCCTCTGGTCCTGAATATTTGTCCACTTTAACATCGTGTAATTAATATCGTGTTTGTATAGGTAGGGCCTTTCATTGTTTTTTTATAAAAAAATATGCATGTATAATCACCGTCTAAGAACACTCGTTTAATTTAAATTTGATCTTTTAATTGAGTCGGCTCATTGACATCGTATCAAAGTCTAAATAACCAAGAGGTCACGAGTTTGAACCGTACCGCCACCCATGTCAGTTTAAAAAAAAGGTTTACGTGCAAAGCTCGAAGCGGGGACACGTCTGCACGTGAGGAGCGCGTTAGAGTATAATCCTTTTCTTAGGACACAACCAGAAGCTTAAGCTTTTGGTTGAATTAGTTTCTTGACATGGTATCAAAGCCTTCTTGATCAAGAGGTCATGAGTTCGAATCTCACCGTCACCCAATTTTAGGAACACTAAGGTTTCACGTGCAAGGTTCAAAACGGTCATGCCTGAGTTAGTTCTTTAACACTAAGGAAAATAAATAAAGAAAATGAATGAAGTTTGACTCAATAAATAATGAATAGACAACATAAATTGAGATAAGAGGATTACCTTTCTGACCATCATGTCTACTTTTTCTTTCTGCTTCATCCCAACTGCAGCTGAAAATAGATTTCTCCCAAAATCTGATTTCTGTTTACAGAGACCTATGAATAAGTTTTATTGTTGTTTATAGTTTTCGGGTTGGAATTAATATATCAAGAAACATAAAGTGACAATCTTACATGCACGTACAAGCAATATGTGTATATACTCAAATCACATAAATACATATATGCATAGGTTACAAACTAAGGTAAAACACTCCAGCAAAACCCACGAACTAATGCTAAAAGATCTACGCCATAAACTATGCATGTGATCATCTAAAATCATATACTCAGTAAGATTCTGAAAGAGTTTATTGCACCAACGTTCTATGTGATTTGATAAATATACACCGCTTCCCTCCATGGTTTCAAAAAGCTCTTCATAGTTTTGATATTTTGCCACGCTAATGGTCCTTTAGACAAAAATATCCTTCAAATATTAGGTGAATAACTATGCTGTCTCCAATGGTTTGGAAATAGACGCCAACGCCCCCTCTCCTTTTTTCATTATTGTTTTTCTATTTCTTTTCTTTTTTCAGAAAGAGAAAAAAATTGTTTATGTGTGAAATAATGAAAAATTATTATTTTTCAAATCTCTATTTTAAAAAGAAGTTTTTTTAAAAAAAATTGTTTGAAATAAAAAATTTAACATGTACTTCTTTTTTTAAGATTTAAATATTCTTATATTGACTAAAGAAGTTTTTATCTTTTTGAATATGTTGGGACGAAAAGAATATTGAGCAACGTCTTTTTAATGTATACAAAGTAGTTACATATATATTCATAATATATTTTTCACCAATGCACAATAGATTTCTTTAATGACTTAATTTTTCATATTCTATAAAAGTATTTTTTTTCATATACTCTTCTTTTTCTTTACTTTATTTTTTGTTCTTTTTTCTTTTATTTTAATTTCGAATAAAATAAACAGAAAATGAGAAATGAGCTATAGTGGAAAAAGAGAATGTTTCATTCATTTTCTTAACTTAAAAATGAACCAATAAAGACCTCTTTTGGACAAAAAATGAAAATGTTTAATTTGAAACAAATGATTTTTATTGCAAACACAAAAAAAAAATGATTATTAAAACATTATAAAAAAATAATTTTAAAAAAGAAATTAAAAAAAAAATTAAAAAATAGTATCCGTCACATCTCATCTTACTTTTTGTTTTTTAATTACTTATTCCCATTATTCTTAACTATTCGTTGATATGAAACCCCATTTTTAAAAAGAAACTATAAGGATTTTGCGCATGAAAGGTCAAACACCAAAATACACCTCTGTAAAAATAACCTAAAAGTCAAAACGGAAAACTTTTATGAGACGGAGGGAGTATATGTATATAATACTAGCTAAGAATAAATAAAGGATTCTACTAATTAAAAAGAAGAAGAAGAAATAAAAGATACCTTTGGAGAGCCCCAAAGAGGTCTTCTTTCCAAGTTAGAAGTTTTTGCAACAATGCCTTGAGGCAATGACTCACTTCCAGGAGGTCTGCATCTATTCTAAACCATATGTGATTAATTAATTATTACCTAAAGATCACATTTAATTACTGTATAATATATACTATTTGTAACATCACTTTAAACTTAATTTTCATATTAATGGACTTAAGTGAGCATTTATATTCATGTTTAATATTATGCAATTGCAAAGAGCAAACCTGACATTTTGTTTGATCCAAATCATCCCTTTTCCATCTCAAGAGTTTCTGCATTTTTAGAAATACAATGGAAACCAATTCAGTTTTATAGAAAAACTTTTGGTCCGTTTGGTGCACGGAATAGACGGAAATGAATTTAAATTGAGATTTGAAATTCTATGGAACTGATTTGGATGGAATTGAATTTTCCAATTCCAATCAATTTTTGGCACAACCAATTCCAAATCCATATATTTCTGTGCTACCAAACAGCAGAATTGGATTTGTTGTCCCCAATTCCAATTCTATAGTTTGAATTCCGTGTATCGAACAGAGCCTTTATATTTTTCATTTTGATTTAGGCAGAAAAAAAAAATATTTTTTATATAAGAAATAAAGTAAAAAACTGCATTTAAAATTTGACCTCTTTTCTAATCTGTATGAAAGAAGTCCCAAGAAGGAGCAACAAACAGAATAGAGAAGTAACAGGAATTAGCATGCACACACACCATCTCCTCTTCTGATCTCTAATGAGTGGAAACATCTGTTTCATTTGTTCAAATATAGGTCATATATACACACATAAGTAATTAATTTTGCACAAAAAAATTAGGGTTTGAACAAGGTATGTACCTAAATTTTATCCCTACTTGAAAATAAATATCACAGATAACGCAATTTATAAACACGGAATGTTATTTTCCTTTTTGTTGGGACCACGTGTATCATCATCTCAATCCTACATTAATATGATATTGTTCGCTTTAGACTGAACTCTCGTGAATTTCCTCTTGGAAATCTTCCAAAAAGAAAATTTTTCATGCAAACTTGCGAATCAAAGATTAAAATTTAAAAAAGATCTTGGAATCCAAAATACTCAGAGTATGCAATAATTATTTCTGCATGGCAGTCACAGTTAATTGAGAATATCGTTTTCAATTTGCATTAACATTTTAGTTAAAATTTTAATGACACAAATTGACCTTGAAAATGTTAAAGCTAAACGATATTATTAGAAATCTGCAGCAAACAGGAAAAATTAAAACAAATTAAGTGGCTTACAAAGTTTGAGGATTTCATGTTCATGATTAGAAAACCCGATTTGGAACAGTGCTCCGATCGTCTGCTCCGATCAGACGGCGGGCGTTTGATCTGCCGGCACCATTATTATTCGGCGGTGGATGATCGTTGATGAGGAGGAAGAAGAAGTCAATGGCGCGAAGGCTATGGCGGACGTATAAGACATTAATTAATAGATCGAACGAGCGGTTTAATTAATTGGTAATCAGTTTGTATAATAAAGATTTGTTGTGAGAGTTATTATGTATATATGTCTTCCTCCGATCTGATCAATCTTACTTGCAACTCCCCTCCTCCTCTCTCTTTCTCGAAATTAATTCTCCCTAATTACATTAAAAACATTAATTAACACTTAGACCCGTATTAAAATGTTAAATACTCCTTACTTTTTTTGAGAGTGCATTTAAGAAGGAAAAATTCACCCAAATAGTTCTAAAACATTTTTATATCCACAATGTTGCTCCGAGAATTGATATATGTTTATTTTTGTGTTATAAATATTGGACACTAATGTAAACACATACCAATTCTTGAAGCACTAATTTAATATAAAAAAATATTTTAGAGCATTGATGTCATTTATTCTATCTCAGAGTGTTTATGTAAAGTCGTGCAATTCTAAGAATAATGATTTGATTGTTTTGATTTAAGAATTGATAGATTTGATATCATTTTTGAAACTTTAAATAAAAAAAATTATTTTTAGGATTTGAGATGGATGTTGTTTGAGAGATACTCGTATAAAAAAATGATTTATAGTGATAGACGATAGTGATCAGTGACACTGCAACAGAGAATGAGCAGGGGCGAGGATTGCAGTAGTTTGTGGTGAGGTTATGAAATCTGAAAATATAGAACTTATATCTCTTTTGTTCATTAAACGCATTCTTAATCATTCAATGGGTAAAAGCGATTATATACAGTAAATGAAGTAAGTCAGCAACCATATTTTTATGGCATTTATTAGTTCAAAAATATCTAAAACGTCATTTAGGCTATGTTGTTTTTTGTTGGAATTTCAAAGTTGGATGTTGGAAATAACTGGATGGAGTTGAAATTACTTTCTATCTCCATCATTTATTTTTCTTTTTTCAAAGATTAGTCTTACTTTTAAAAAAATAAAAATAATATATATAAAAATAATGAAATGAGAAATATAATGATAACGATACAAAATTAATGAAATAAATAAGGTAATCAATATAAACTAACTTGAAACTGTTAAGAAATAAAATAAAAATATACGGAGTAGTGGGCATTAAAATTGTACGCATTATATAAAGTATTGATGTACCAATTCTTATTTTTTTGAAAAAATTATCAAGAGTAATTTCAACTTTACCAGCCAGCCTATTCTTTTTTATAAAAAAAATAGTACATTAAAACTCTTTATAGTGCATAAAATGTTAAAACCCACACCTCTATATACATTTTTTTATTTCTTACCATTTTCAGTTTAATTTCTATTGACTACCTTCTGTATTTCATTAATTTTACATGATCTTAATTACTTTTATCATTTTCGTTATTTTTTATATCTATTTTTTATTTTTTCTAACGTAAGACTAATCTTTAAAAAAAGGAACGGAGGTAGAAAACAATTTTAAAAATTTAAATGAAAAAATTAAAAAAATTAAGGAAAAATTACCTAAAATAATCCCAACTTTACCCGATCTTTCAAAAATAATTCCACCTTTCACTGTGATGCATAATAATCCCAACTTTATTGAAATTTGCCAGTTTTGGGTCGCCGTTAAGTTTCTAACGGATGGTTAACGGAAATGCCCGTTTTAGGCAACAAAATGAAAGTTGGGATTATTTTTGATGAGTTTTTGTTTTTTAATTTTTTTTGAAATTTTTATTTAAATTTTTTGAATTACTTTCAACCTCCATCGTCATTTCTTTTTCCTTTTTTAAAGATTAGTCTTAGTTTAAAAAATAAAAATAATAGATATAAAAAATGAAAAAATGAGATATATAACTAAAATGATACAAAAATAATAAAATAAATAAGGTAATCAATGGAAACTAACTTGAAATTGGTAAAAGTAAAATAAAAATATACGGATGGGTTTTAATATTTTACGCATTATACAAAGTATTAACATATCACTTCTTATTTTTTAGAAAAAATTATCTAAAATAATTCCAACTATACCGGACGGCTTGTTCTTTTAAAAAATAAGTAGTACATTAAGACTCCGTATAATGTGTAAAATGTTAAAACTCACCACCCCGTATATATTTATTTTATTTCTTACCAGTTTCTGTTTAATTTCTATCGATTACATTATTTATTTGATTAATTTTGTATGGTTTTAGTTATTTTTCTCATTTTCATTATTTTTTATATCTATTTTTTTTAAGGTAAGAATAATCTTTAAAAAAGACCGGGTAAAGTTGGGATTATTTTGGGTAATTTTTCCAAAAAAAGAAATTCATCAAATTCATTTTGTTGCGTAAAACAGACATTCCCGTTAACCTGCCGTTAGCAACTTAACGGTGATCCAAAACTCACAAACTTCAATAAGTTAGGAATATTATACATTATAGTAAAGATGAGATTAATTTTTAAAGATCACATAAAGTTAGAATTATTTTGAATAATTTTTCCTTAAAATTTTCCAAGTCTAAATCGAACTCGTATTTCGCATATATGATATATGACAAGTTTATGGTTTTTTTACTTGTGACTCTAACATTTATTTTTTGTAACTCTAACACATCTCATATTGAATACCAGCCTCATTTGTCTGTTCAAAAAAAAAATACCAGTCTCATTTGTGAATAATATTTTCAATTCAAATTAATATTTTGAATGAGTTTTTATAAGTGTAAATTAACTTAATAAAAGATTACACTTAAATAAAGAGAGAGTATTGAAGAGACAATACAAAAAGAATTCTAATCACTTCCCATCACCTACAGTCCTAAAACCCTCTGCATCCCCATTCATGATCCGATTGGGAGTTTTATTGGATTTCCCTAAAAACTCAAACAAGAATGTGCCTCTCTTCCTCTCCGCATTGGATCACGGCGGCGACGTCTGTGCCTTTGTGATGATGGCGGAGGCGGAGGTGACGGCGCAGCAGCAGTAATTCTATGCGGATTCTGGAGAAAGAGAGTACCAACGGGAATCGGAGAGGAGAAGAGACTGAATTCGGAGAAACAATGTGCGTGATTCTCGAGGGAGAAGAAGACAAGAAACAGGTGGGTCTAGTGGGCGGCGGCGGGCCTGAGCCGCCGCCCAACTTCTCGGCGGTGGAAGATCTCTGCATTTACAGATCAGGGTTCCCGCAGCCCCCCCATTTCCCCTTTGTTCAAACCCTCAACCTTCGCTCTATCATGTATTTAGTCTTTCAAAATTATGGGATTTTATCTCCGTTGAATTTGTTGTCTTCTATCTGGAATTGAGGATGAAAAATTGAAAATCTCATCCCTTTTTCATTTGGACAGATATCTGTGTCCGGAGCCTTACCCTGAAGAGAACAAGGAGTTTCTCCGCCTAAACAAAATCAAGCTTTTCCAGTTTGGAATCGAAGGAACCAAGGTGAAGAAGATCTTTTCATCTCATGGTGTTTTTCATTGAATCTTCGATCTCGGCTGTGGATAAATTTCTTCAGGATTAAACCATTTGGGGCCTTCTAAAGGAGTTTGATCTTTTCTTTAATATGTTTGGCATGGTTTTAGTTAGTAAGTGAAATTGATTGATAGATCCTTCTCTGTATAGGAGCCATCTGCTATTCCCAGGAGTGCCATTACAGAGGCCCTTAGAGTATTAATTGGTATGAACCTTACTATGGTGACATGAACATTGCAAATGTTTTCTTTTCTTTCACTTAACTACTTTGGCTCCATCTGATTGACGAAAAATGGTTTCCTAGAAATTGCTTTTCTTGATTTTCTTTTGTTGGTGCCGCTGAATATTTTTTTCCCTGGATTTTTTACATTTCTAGGGAAAATACTTTCTTTTATGAGGAAAGGAATTTGTTTTACTAACCCATGAATCGTTTTACGCTCTTTTCCTCTTTCTCAATATACAATTGAACATAACAACTATTTGTTATGCTATTAAGTGTATGATAATGTGCATTGACTCGCTTCTTTTAATTCTGTGTCTAGACGTGAGAAACCATCCGGTGCTGATCCATTGCAAGCGTGGGAAGGTAACATACTAACTTCCCTATTTTGTATGATTAGTCTCAGTAACTAGGAATCTTGTGTGTCTATATTATTTACTTAGTCTCATGTTCAGCTGTTCTATTTCAACTTATCACTGATATGAAAAGACTGATTGCACCCTTCTCACTGCAGTCTACTTTGGGACAAAAACTCTTGTGAGACGATTATGCAACCAAAATACTCTGACCCTCTTTCACTTTGCACCAAACCCGGCAACCCCCGCTTGACCATTTATCACCGCTACTGGTTCATTGACTAGTCTTTACTCGATAACTGCTTGCTTACTGGCTCATTGACCTACGTCTTCGGCCATTGACCAATAGTCAATGAGCTGGCAGCAATGGCCATTGGTCAATGAGCCGGTTGCTGTGTGTAGTGACCCAAGATGGGTGGGGATGTGGTTGTCAGAGGGCCAAACAGTTTGGCTTGAATGTAGGAAATGTAGTAATTAAGCCTATGTGTCTCCACAAGTTGAGAAATATGACTTTTTAAGAGACAAACAAGTTGAGAAACAATACTCTTTTTATATAAGGACATAGCCTCAGAGGTAGCACTTGTTAAGGAAAAAGAAGCATATGTGGTCCTATCTAGAG